>CAUYPK010089124.1:0-10208 GCA_963574355.1 Loris lydekkerianus
ATACACTGGTTTTATAGACCATTTGACATATTTTCATCACACTGGTTAACATAGCCTTCCTGGCATTTTCTTAGTTATTGTGTTAAGACATTTATATTCCATATTTAGTAAGTTTCACATGTACCTTTGTAAGATGCACCATAGGTGTGATCCCACTAATCACCCTCCCTCCACCCATTCCTCCCCCTCCCCTCCCTCTTCCCCTTCCCTATATTCTTAGGTTATAACTGGGTTATAGAAGGCAAATTAATACATTCCTTTTGGAAAGATGCTTGGAGAACACTTAGAGATCTAAAAATAGACCTGCCATTCAATCCTATAATTCCTCTACTAGGTATATACCCAGAAGACCAAAAATCACATTATAACAAAGATATTTGTACCAGAATACAAAAGATGTAAAGTCTTCGTCTTTCTAAATGGTTGAATAGTATTCCATGGTATACATGTACTACGGATTATTAATCCATTTCTGGATTGGTGGGCATTTAGACCATTTCCACGTTTTGGATATTGTAAATTGAGCTGTGATAAACAGTCTAGTGTAAATGTCCTTATGACAAAAAAATTTTTTTTTTCCTTCTGGGTACATGCCTGGTAATGGGATTGCAGGAACAAAGGGGAGGTCTAGTTTGACTTCTTTGAGGGTTCTCTATACTTGCTTCCAACAAGGTTGTATTAGTTTGCAGTCCCACCAGCAGTAAAAAATGTTCCCTTCTCTCCACATCCACACCAGCATCTGATGTTTTGAGACTTTGTGATGTGGGCTATTCTCACTGGGATTAGGTGATATCTCAGGGTGGTTTTGATTTGCATTTCTCTGATGACCAGGAATGAGGAGTATTTCTTTCAAAGAGAATTATGAAATCCTAAGAAAAGAAATTGCAAAAGACACCAAAAATGTGAGAACATACATACTCTTGGCTTGGAAGAATCAACATTGTCAAAATGTCTATTTTAGGGTGGCGCCTGTGGCTCAGTGAGTAGGGTACCAGCCCCATATATGGAGGGTGGCGGGTTTGAACCCGGTCCCAGCCAAACTGCAACAAAAAAATAACCAGGCATTATTGCGGGTGCCTGTTGTCCCAGCTAGTTGGGAGGCTGAGGCAAGAGAATCACCTAAGCCCAAGAGCTGGAGGTTGCTGTGAGCTGTGACATCATGGCACTCTACCAAGGGTGACAAAGTGAGACTCTGTTTCTAAAAAAAAAAAAAAAAAAAAGTCTATTCTACCCAAAGCAATCTACATATTCAATGCAATCTCCATTAAAATACCAACATCATAATTTGAAGAATTGGAAAAAATGATATTTTATTTTGTATGGAACCAGAAAAGACCCATATAGCTAAGGCTATTCTTAGCAATAAAAAAAAGTTGGAGGCCTCACCTTACCAGACTTCAGGCTATATTATAAGTGCACAGTAATCAAAACAGCATGGTATTGGCACAAAAATAGAGACCTAGACATACAGAACAGAATAGAAAATCAAGAGATAAAACCAGTCTCTACTTGCCATCTGATCTTTGATAAATCAAACAAAGCATACAGTGAGGAAACGAATCCCTATTCAACAAATGGTTCTGGGAGAAGTGATTAACCATGTGCAAAAAAAGAATTAAACTTGAGGGCGGTGCCTGTGGCTCAAGGAGTAGGGCGCTGGCCCCATATACTGGAGGTGGTGGGTTCAAACCCTGCTCCAGCCAAGAAAAACAAACAAATAAACAAAAAAATGAAAATAATTAAACTCAACCTGCACCTTTCACCCCTTACAAAAATTTACTCAAGATGGATAGGAGACTTAAATCTAAGACACGAAATGACAAAAATTTTAGAAGAATGTGTGAGGAATACTTGTGATGATGTTGAACTGAGAAAAGATTTTATGACAAAGACTTCAGCAGTTATTGCAGCAACAAAAATTAACAAATGGGACTTACGGTGAAAAGCTTCTGTACAGCTAAGGACAAAACAAGTAAAGCTAAAAGACAACCTTCAGAATGGGAAAAGATATTTGCAGGGTATCAGACAAACGGTTGATAACTAGAATCTATAGGGAAATGAATCAACAGAAAAAGCATAAACAATCCCATATACCTCTGGGCAAGAGATACGAACAGAACCTACTCTGACAAAGACAGACAAATGTCTAACAGTTGAAAAAATGCATTGAGCATTTTTTTGTGTATCTTTTGACCACTTGCATGTCTTTTATTGAGAAATGTTAATTCATATCCTTTGTTCATTTTTAAATAGATTATTTGATCCTTTCTTATTATTTTTGGAGCTACTTATATATTTTAGTTATTAATGCCTTGTAAGAAGAGCATTTGGCAAATGCTTTCTCCCATTACATGAGTTCCCTTTTCATTTTGTTGGTTATTTCCTTTGCTGTGCAGAAGCTTCTTAGTTTGATGTGACCTAATTTGTACAATTTTGTTTTAGTTGCCTGTGCTTTTGGTTATTAATCAAGAATTCCTTACCCAGACCAATATCCTGAAAGCATTTCCCCAAAGCTTTTGTATAGTATTTTCATACTTCAGGTCTTCTGTTTAAGTCTTTAATCCATTTTGTTTTTATTTTGTATATGGCTAGGGAAAACAGTATAGTTTCATTATTCTGCATATGGATATCCAGTTTCCTCAGCACCATTTATTGAAAAGACTGTCCATTCCTTAAGATGTATGGATTTATCTGGATTCTCTATTCTGTTCCATTTGTCTATGTGTTCATTTTTATGCCAGCACCATACTGTTTTGGTTAACACAGATCTGTAGTATAATTTTAAGTCAGGAAATGTGATTCCTCTAGTTTTGGTTTTTTTCTTCAGGATGGCCTTGCCTATACTGGGATTTTGTGGTTCTATATAAATTGTAGAATTATTTTTCCAAATTTTGTAAAGAATGTCATTAGCATTATGATGGATATTGCACTGAATCTGTAAACTGCTTTAAGCAGTACAGATGTTCTAACAATATTGATTCTTTGGGTCCATGAGCACAAAGTATCTTTCCATTTTTTTTTTTTTATTTCCTTTTCAATTTCTTTCATTAACATTTTATAGTTTTCATTGTAGAAATCCTTCACTTCTTTGATGAGTTTATTATTAGGTATTTTATTTTATTTTCAGCAATTGTAAATGGGATTTTTCCTTGGTTTCTTTTTCAGGTTGTTTTCTGATGGCATATAGACATGCTACTGACTTTTGCATATTGGTTTTGTATCCTGCAACTTTACTTAATTTTTTTATAAGTTCTAATAGTTTGGGGGTGGAGTCTTTAAGTTTCCCTAGATATAGAATCATCTGAAAACTAGAACAACTTGTCTTCTTCCTTTCCAGTGCGCACAATCTTCCTCCGACCTGATTGCTCTAGCTAGAACTTTTAGTACTATGTTGAATAACAGATGTGAAAGAGGGCATCTTTGTCTTGCTTCAGATATTAGAGGAAAGGCTTCCAGGTTTTCTCCATTCAGCATGATACTAGCTGTGGGTCTGCCATATATAACTTCTATTGTGTTGAGGTAAGTTTCTACTATACCGAGTTGTTTTAGAGTTTTATCATGAAGGGTGATGAACTTTATGACATGCTTCTATAGCATCAGTTGAAAGATTATATGGATTTTATCTTTCATTCTGTTGCTGTGCTGTATCATATAGATTGATTTTCATTTGCTGAACCATTCCTGTGATGCATCCCATCAATGATGGTGAATAATGTTTTTAATGTGTTACTAAATTAGGTTTGCTAGTACTTCATTGAGAATTTTTGCATCTTTGATTATAAGAGATATTGGCATATAGTTTTGTTGTGTTTTTGTTGTGTCTTTCTCTGAGTTTGGTATCAGAATGACACAGGGCACATAGAATAAGTTTAAGCTTATTTCTTGCTCCTTGAATTTTTGGAATAGTTTAATCAAGATTGGTATTAATTTTTTTTCCTTGAATATTTGGTAGAATTCAGCAGTGAAGGCATTGGGTTCCAGGTTTTTTTGTTGATGGGAGACTTTTTTTTAATAGGCACATTACATTTGTTCAGAAAGATATAAGTACCTCAAAGGTAAAAAGTAAACCTAACATTTCAAATGAAGCTAACACTTAAAGATTAGGCAAGTTTCATGTTACAATATATAAAGCTGATAAATAATGGATATGAAGCTCTTAAGAAACAAACAAGTTAGAATTTCTGGCTTGCCGTATTTGCCTCTTTGATCATGACTCTACCCTCATTGATAATAATTCTGCAATAAATATTGAATATTAAGATTAAGTTGGTATGTTGAATGGAAACATTAAAATAGATGTGATATTAGAATATTACATCTGAGCTTTTCCAATTTCAGAGCAGAATTTATGTTGTTCACTCATACCCTCCTTAGGTTAGTGAATATAATTTCACTTACAATGATTACATGGAAAAGGAACAAAACATCAAAAATACGATTTATATGTCCTAACTAATTTTTAAGATAAAAATCAAATCAAAATAATTATGTGATATGAAAATTTTAGCTTCTAACCACTGTAATTTTAAAATTACATCTTACAATTTTTTCTAAATTCTCAATGGCAATAAGCATATCTTACAAATAGTGACTTTTTAAGAAATTCATCAAATGACAAAAATGCTATCCAATCTACAAATGTTAGAAACTACTATAGTAACATGGGTTTACATAAACTGACCTGGGTCCATGTGGAGGGGAAAAAGTGTGACCAAACAAGTGTCTCTCTATATCCCCATCTTCTCAAACAATCCATCATTATCCACTCCATGTTCTTTCCTGTCTTTACGATAATCTTTAACATCATTAACAAAGTCAGTGAAGGGCTTCTAATAAAGACACCATTTGGGAAACAATTATTGATAAATTGATCAAGAACTTACCAAGGATAAAAAGTGTCCAGCTCCTTTTAACAAGTATCTTTGAATTAACTGTCTAAATTCATCTATTCTTACAGGATTCATAATGCTTTCTTGTTGAGCACATCAAATACACCAGAACCCTATCCTTTCTAAAAGGATCATTTCCCCTACAGTCATGCTCAGCACTGAATTCTTCAATGTGAACTGGCTTTTCCTTCCTTCTATCTCTTTGCACAGTAGGGCCTCTACTATGCTGGTTCTGTGTGGGTGCTTTGTCCTGTGGGTACAAATAGTCACTAAAAATTGTTCTTGATTTTTCAGCTACAGCTTCTTTTGTAGCACCAAATCTATTATTATCCTTTTGTTGAAGATATTCCTGTTGGTATCTTTAAAATGTCTGAAAGAAGATTTAACTGGATCTGAGCATTTTTTCAGATTTTCCTTCACAGCTAAGATCTTCAGCTTGTTTAATTTTTTCTTTATGATGCCTCACAAACTCTATAGGAGAATTCTTCATGGCATCAGAAAATGTTTCCTTAACTGAGCCCCAAAATGTTTCCTTTGACTAATTTTTAGCCGTGTGGTTTTCTCTGCTCCCCTTTTTTTCCAGCAGCTTCTTGTTTTCCATTTTGTTCCTTTTGTTCAACATACCATCTTTCCCACAAATCGGAGCACTGCTACTCAAAGTTTAGCTTCTGTTGCAGCTCAGTGAGTCTTTCCCATAAGATTGATATTTCCTTTTGTTCAGTCAATGTTCTGGGAGAATCTGGGTTGCTGCGTGACTTACTAGCACTTAATTGCAGGAGCTCCACCCTTAAACTCATGGTTATTAATCATGGTCTCTCTAGTTCTAGCTTTATCAGCTTTGCTTCAGCCGGTAGTGCCTTCCTTTGATTAGGAAGCTGTTTCTTCTGCTTTTCCTCTTCCAAATGCCGCTTAAGTTTCCGATTTTCTTTAACGAATTCAGTACTTGTCCCTCTATCTTCCATTATTCTAATCTGTTCTCTTAGTTTACTTAATTCTTCCTGTAATAAAGACAAGGCTTTTTCCTCTTTCTCCAGAGATATTCTTAAATGCTAATTTTCTGTAGCAAGGCTCTTTTTCTGAGTTTCAAAGGACATCTTTTTTACTTCAGTAAGGGTCCAACACCTTGCAAAGTTTTCTTTCAATAACTTATAATCTATAAAAGATTAGTGTGTCTGTTGACATTGGGAAAGATAATCCTTCGATTAATTCAATTCATCTTTATGTATTTTTTTGACTAACTACTGATGCTTCTGAATCTGAATTGTAAGGTAGAAATGTTTAAATCTCACACTGATTGCAATCACCAAGGTAAGTATAACACACTTACTGACAGCACACTGAACTGGCACTTACTCAGCTCCTTAGAAGGGTCGGGCTCTTGTGCAGCAAGTAGCCATTCTTTAGCTTCTGAAGTAGAAGCAGTCTTCTACTAGGCCAATTTCACTAAAAGTGAGTGGCGACTATTGCCTGGCAATTCCTGATGTTTATTCAAAGGCCAAAGGTTGTTTAATTTAGCAGGTGGTGAATTCTGCAGGATTAGATTTTAATCTTCAGGCAACATGTTTCCTTCAGGCCCAGGGTGGGCCTAAAAATGCCCGGCAGGCACTAAAGCTTCGACTCAGGGGCCTCAGGATTCTGCTTGGCACTTTGTTTTGCCGTGGCTGACCTGGTGCTCAAGTCTCAAAACAAAGTCCTCTGAGCTCTTCTCTTTCCTTTCCTCCAGGGGGAGAAGACTCTCCCTCAGTCAAGCTGCTTGAACTTGAAGGGGGATTGACACTGGCACTGGCTTGGCCACAGCTGCTGGCATCTCACTAGGTCATATACACCTAAATTCCACTGGCCACGAGCAAGCACTGCCACAGGAATTGCCCAAGGATGGCAGCTTTTGTCTCGTGACTGCCTTATACATTTTGCTCAGGCCCTATGCTAGAGATAGGGATTATAGGAATTCTGGCTTCAAGATAGAGGTTTTCCCTGTGGCTGTGCTGGTCAAAATGCTCCCTCCCTCAGCAGCGTTACCCTGTGCTGTGTTCCCCTGTGCCAGCTCTGAGTTTGAATGCAGTCAATTCATCTCCCTTCCACAGCCACATAGATTTTTTTCTTTCCACTCAGAGGGCTGTCCCAGAACAGCCAGGGAATGGGAAGGAGTGGCATAAGTAATGCAAGACTGTTTTTTCTGCCTTCTGCAGTGCCTCTTTCTTGGTATAATGTAAAAATCAGGTAGTGTGTGTGCTCACCCGATTTTGTTCTGATGGTGCTTGTTTGCATGGGTAGTTGTTGAACTAGATGTTCCTGCAGAAGGACAATCCATCATTGGAGGTTTGCGTTTGGCCATCTTGCTTCTCCCCTTCTTTTAAAGGCCAATAATTTTTTTTGACTTTTTAAAAATTAAATTATAACTGTGTACATTGATGCATTTATGGGATTTCACAATGTGAAATGCATACATTGAACTGATTCACACACCCCTCCCAAGAACTTTTAATTTAATTACCAATATAAATTACCAATATAAATTCTATAGCCTCTTCTTGCTTCATATTTCTTATATTTACCACAGTCATCACGGATATATTTCTAATTGCTTCTATGTGATAATAACAGTAACATATTTTATAACTTAAAAGAGCCCCAGTTAATTATCAAATGAACCACATTATAACAATTATTATCATCATTCCCAACTGTAGACTGAGATTGTGTTTAGGTTTTCTCTATTGTAAGTGACATTATTTTTTTTTATTGTACCAATATTAAATCTCTCTTATAGAATATAGAAGTTTCTCTCAATTGTCAAGCAGATCCAGGTTTAATAAATATTTACAATCTTAGTATTTGAAAATTTTACCTCATCTTTAAATTTGCATTTTAAGTTATTCATTAAATTACCATTAAATCTCATTGGTCATTTGCATTTCATTGTTTGTGAACATTTTCAACCTTTTTGCATATTTATTAGAGTTCAGGTGCCAATTATCTTCTGTTTTTTAAAGTACTCTATGTATTTATATTGTTGATCCTTTTAGTATATGTGCCCTCAACATACCATTTGGTGTTTAATTTTAACAATGGTTCTTGATACCTCTTTTACATTATTAATCTTCTTAATTTGGAAAACAAATGCTTTTAACTCAAGCATTCATAAAGTAGTGAGAGTTTCACAATACTTAACATGTTCTTCTTTACACAATGGTAAGCTGACTCTTATATTGTTTGGACAGGTATTAAAAAATGCTTGTTGCCACTTTTGATTATACAGAAAGGAAAGTATCCCACCCTCAAAGCAACAATAGGCTTTGTTCCTTCTCCAACTGTTCTTATCTATTTCCAGTTAGTCTTCAAATTCCTAAACAGAAATAACAGGCATCATGGTGATTATAATGTTCTAGGAATTTTTTGTTCTTTTTTTTTTTTTTGAGACAGAGTCTTACTATGTCCCCCTCAGTAGAGTGTTATGGAGTCACAGCTCACAGCAACCTCAAACTCTTGAGCTTAATTGATTCTCTTGCTTCAGCCTCCCAAGTAGCTGGGACTGCAGGCACCCACCACAGCACTTGGCTATTTGTTGTTATTGTTGCAGTTGCCATTGTTGTTTAGCAGGCCCAGGCAGGGCTGGAATCTGTCAGCCTGGGTGAATGTGGCTGCTGCAGTAACCACTGTGCTACAGGTGTTAAGCCTGTTCTAGGAATTTTTACAAAATACATGTGCAAGCTTTTGTTAGAACACTTAAAACCCTAGTTCTTATTATTCACTTACAGATATTTCTTCCCAATAAATCATTAATTTCTGAAGAACTTTTATTTTCACTCCATTACGCCTAGTATGGAATAGGTGACCACTAAATATTAAATGAATTGTATAAATACCTAATTAGTCAAATGACAGGAAGTAATTACAAAATGAAATATATAGGGATAGAAATGAAGAAGAAATATGTAATAATACTGTTCTGTCATGCCATGGAAGGATTAGCAAACTGTGACACCTGCAGACAACCAGGAGGAACTATGATATGTCACTCAATCACCTCACTGGGAAGGGTTCAGGCAGCCTGTGCACTTACTCAAGTCTGGGCTTTCCTATGTGAGGAAAGCTATTATCATTGTAATAGCTTTGCTGCTGCTCAGCTCCATTATGGCAGTGTGTTGGCTTTGCCTTCTTAGGGGCCATGTTACCTTTCAAACTTGCCTTTTTGTATTTCTCCAAATATGATTATAATAAGAAAATAGCTATGACCTGAATAGAATAATGTCACTTCCTATGGAAGGACCCTTAGAGATGACTAATATACCACAAAGCAGGTCGCTAATTCTAGCACTGGCGGTCCACCAGATAATCCTCATTTGAAGAGAATCAGATCACCTGTGTCATATGGAGGATGCCAGAGAAAACTCAGGAAATCAAAATTAAATTAAAGAATACAAGAGGCATATAAAAGTGAAATACTTTGATAATTCAGTAAAGAAAACAGAAGAAAAAAAATACTCTTCATGGAAAGAGAACTTTAAGTCCTAAAAAGATCAATAGCCAGGATTTCTGTGGATACTTTCCCAAAGGAGTGGATATACCTATCTTGTTACTCATTAGATGTTTATAACACTCACAAATTAATATTAAAGTAAATCATCTGCAGAAATCAGGTCTTACATGTGAAGTTTATATAAACAATCAATTAGCCTTGATTAAGAGAACATTTAGAAATTTTTCCTTAGATAGGAAAGCTGCTCAGAAATTTGGTCACATTTAGTCATACCATTTTTATTGAACATATATTATTATCACTATATAGAAACTAAAATATATTTAGAGCAACATTATAATAAAATGTAGCAAGAATTATTTCAGATGGACACTACTTACATATCATTTCCATTTTCAGAAATTTCCATGTCAGGCATTCATCCATGTTCACATTTAAACTCAGTCTCATTATTCCAGTCTTAAAATGGCAATGATAGAATAAAGAAAATGATTAGTTTCCTTTCCCCTGGGATTTCAGACAAAATCAAAGAGAATCAGTGACTGAAACCAAACACCATTTTCAATAAAGCTATGAGTTAGATACATAAGACCAAATATAATAAATGAGGAAGGACTGAAAAAAAATTATTTTCATTTATTTTTTAAATTATTGAATCATAGCCGGTACATTAATGTGATCATGGGGCACCATACACTGGTTTTATAGACCATTTCATATATTTTCATCACACTGGTTAACATAGCCTTCCTGGCATTTTCTTAGTTATTGTGTTAAGACATTTATATTCTACATTTACTAAGTTTCACATGTACCCTTGTAAGATGCACTGTAGGTGT
>CAUYPK010089125.1:0-32505 GCA_963574355.1 Loris lydekkerianus
AAATTTTAACCTCTTTTTTGTCATTTTACTGTGGTTTTGGGGTGTTGTTTTAATGCACGGGTCCGTGTCTCTCCCCCCCCCCCCCCCCCCCCCCCCCCAGTAAATGCACCACTGACCTGTAGTTATTTATTTGAAACAGACTCACAGTGTCGCCCTGGGTAGAGTGCCATGGTGTCATAGCTCACAACAACCCCAAACTCTGGGGCTCAAGCAATTTTCTTGCCTCAGCCTCCCAAGACAGGTGCCTGCCATGATGCTTGGCTGTTTTTAGAGATGGGGTCTTGCTCTTGCTCAGTCTGATCTCGAATGCCTGAGCTCAAACAATCCACCTGCCTCAACCTCCCAGAGTGCTGGGATTACACTCAGCACTCAGTGTGAGCCATTGTGCCTGGCTTTTGTCTCCATTTATTGTTAATAGTGGCAGAAGCCCTTGGGATTCTAACGTAGGAAATTTGGAAGGCTCTTGTTTTTACTTTTTTTTTTTTTTTTTTGAAACAGAGCCTCAAGCTATTGCCCTGGGTAGAGTGTCGTGGCATCGCAGCTCACAGCAATCTCAAACTCCTGGGCCCAAATGATTCTCTTGCCTCAGCCTCCCAAGTAGCTGGGACTACAGGTGCCCACCACAACACCCAGCTATTTTTTGGCTCAGGCTGGATTTGAGCCTGCCAGCTCCAGAGTATGTGGCTGGTGCCCTAGCCATCTGAGCTATAGGCGTTGAGCCGTTTTTACCTTTTTCTTTAACTTCAGTTGTCAAAAACTAATTTCTATACCACCATGAATTCACTAACTGCTATGTCACTAGCCTTGTTATTGTTCATCCGTGGCTTTCTTGCAGTGTCAGGTGTGCATATCCCATAGTTAGCCTTCCAGGCAGTAGTGGGAGGAAATGGGATTTGCTGGGTCCCAAAAATAGCCTATTGGTGTCAGTCTGTCTCAGCACCTCCGATAGGCATTTTCATGCCTCCCCATCCCTGGGTCACAGAAGTGGGTAAGAAATCTCCTGTTACCCAGGCACTCAGATTTACATTCATTGGTGTACAGGTCTTACAGGTCATCAGACGGCCGGACAACCCCCCAGCTGGGCAGTGCCAACCCCTCCACCCCCCAGCCTGCCTCCCCTGATGTCAGTAGTAGCCACTCTTTGTCGGAGTTCTCCCATGGTCAGTCTCCTAGGAGCCCCATTAGCCCGGAACTGCACTCAGCTCCCCTCACCCCTGTGGCTCGGGACACTCCACGACACTTAGCCAGTGAAGATACCCGTTGTTCCACGCCAGAGCTGGGGCTGGATGAACAGGTGAGGGATACTTCCTTTGTTTGGGCTAGCAAGGTGGAGCATGGAACTGGGAAGGGACAATACCTACTGAAGATGGTTTCATTTTATAGTGCTCTCTCTCCATTTTGAGGGCACAAGGGGTTGCACTTGAAATTGACCAACTAAAGGAACTGTATCGGTCATTGTTAAAAGGGTGCCCCTTGAATAAGGGGTCTTCCCAGGAGCTCTAGATAGATTGGTCATGAGTTCTGGTCCATAGATAGGACTTGTGGCAGGAAGGCTGGAGCTGAGTCCTGACCAGAGCACCTTGTCTGCCCACAGTCTGTCCAGCCATGGGAGCGACGGACCTTTCCCCTGGCATACAGTCCCCAGGCAGAGTGTGAGGACCAGCTGGATGCACAGGAACGCGCAGCCCGCTGTACTCGGCGTACCTCAGGCAGCAAGACTGGCCGGGAGACAGAGGTGGCACCCACCTCACCTCCTGTTGTCCCCCTTAAGAGTCGGCATCTGGCGGCAACAGTCACAGCTCAGCGCCCAACTCACAGATGAGCGGGAGACAAGAATCTAAACAGACTCACTAATTATTGGCATTAAAGCTTCAGAAATCTCTGCGTTTGATATTCAAACATCATATGCTGGAAATTTTCACAGTTTTTAGTGAATTTAAGGAATTTAGATCCTACTTTGGTATTTTTTTTTTCCTTGTTTTAATTTTTGTTCTTTTTGTGTTTCCATGTTTTCTTGTCACACACACACCTGAGCACTTCCTCTGGTTGGCAAACAGAAGTTCAGGATAAGACCCTTCTGGCCTAGTCCTGGCGCTTCCTCTGCACTGTTGAATCACTGGACTTACTGATGTTAGATGAGCATCCCCTCCATTACACCTGTGGACAGGGCGGGACAGCTACCTGGGCAGAGAGAATAGAGAGCTCCAGTTCAGCATTGCCTTCTTTGGTGAGGGTGGGACAGAGCAAGCTCTGGGCTCTTAACCCTCTCCCCTGCCATCTGTGACCTGGCTCAGCCCTGGCCCTCCTGGCTAGGCCCCCCTTGGTTTTCTGTCCTGGAGCTCCCTCACCAGAGCCTCTTTGCCATAACTGCCTGCTGCTCTCATTGAGCTCTCAGCAGGCAGAATGGCTTCCTCTGTCACCTAGATCTTGGAGACGTGTTTCATTTTCATCTGCATTTGGTCATGTCTATCTTGACTCCTTAACTGCAGTAACCTGGCTTGCAGCTGCTCAGGTTCCCCTGACCCAGGCCTAGCACACAGCCACAATGCCAGCCCTTCCACTCGGAATGGTGTTACTGCCTATCCTGATCTATGAAGGGGGGGTTAGGACTATACTTAACCTCTTCTCTCACCCCGCTGCAAAGCAGGGGATCTGGGAAGTGAGCAGCCAGCTCCCTTGTGAAATGTTTTCACTGACTGATTCACTCTGTCATGTTTCCCTCACATCCGGGTCCCTGTCAGTGTCGATTATGCTCTTCCTCCTTTTTTACGTTCCCCTTGCCTGTGGAACATGTCTGGTCCTAGCTGTGGTTTCCATCATTCCCCCATCACCCTTCTTTGTTAACCTTGTGCCTGTCTCATGTATAATCACATCACCAAAAAGGGGGGGGGGGGGAAAGGACTTTTTTTTTTTTTTTTTTTTTTTTTTGGCCATTTTGTAATCGTATAAAAATAGTAGACAAACTGCTTAATGGTTGGGGTTTTTTCACAATTTTCAACATTAGTAATTTTTTCTTTTTTCGGGTTCTGTTTGCAAGTTAAAGGGTTTGTCATTGTTTCTTTAAAAAACAATAATGCACCATATCCCTATGCATAAAGTGCTTCTTCTATTTATAAGGTTGAAAATTCTGAATAACCCTTTTAGCATTGTAAAAAAAAGAAAAACACAAAAATTGAAAAAAAAACTTGTATTTTGTAAATATTTTCTTTTCCTGCTTTGAGCTGTGTAATGGCAGCGAAACACGTAGCTGTCTTTGTTCTATAGAAATGCTTTTCTTCAGAGAAGCTGATCTTTGTTAATGTCCTGATTCTGTTCGCAAAGCACAGACTAGTGCTTAAAAAAAAGGAAAGAAAAATTGAAAAAAATAATAAAAAAAAAAGAGTTACAGAATGTTGTGTGCCAGGCTTTTCTTGACTCATTGTGCTGGGCATACATGTTACCATTGACAGCTTCAGAGCTGGTTCTGCTGGAGCCTGCTTTTGGGGTTCTCTGAATTGCTCTGAACCTTGGAAAGTCTCCGGTCTTCTGGGAACATGGCAGGGTCATCTGATGATCACCAGAGAGAGGATGTGGTTTTTACTGAGGGTAAGGGGTGGTGGTAGCAGAGAGTCTGCAAGGATCATCTTTTGCTTTTTGTTATGTGGAAGTAATTGAATCACTGTCTCTTGTTGGTCCTTCCTCTAATGGTACCAGCTGTATGATAATCTATTCTAAATTGATCTTCAAAGGAAATTTTGCTTTTCGCCTATGAACTTTTCTAGGGTTGGGAGTTAGTGATGATATACTGTACATAATTTGCATAGAGCCTAGATTAGTTTTTGCCTGCTAGTTGAGATTAGTATCTTTATTTTGAGGCAGCTAAGTGCCTGATTTTCATTGTACTAGCTAAGTGGGTGAGTCTGGTTCTCTCCTTTCTCGCTTTGCCTCATAGTCAGATGAGTGAGGCTACCTATCATGGCTGCAAAAGCCATGCCTGCTGAGGTAGCATATTTCTTTGAAACTGTCAGTCTGAGGATTCAGTATCATGACCTTGACATAATTAAGAAACAATAAGAGAGGTTACTATTTTGTTTTTGTTTTCCTTTGTGGTATTGCTAGGGAGAAGCTATCTGGTATCCCTGTCTTGGTTTAGCAGAAATATTCCTCAATCCATAATGAGGTTCCAAAGGAAACAGCTATGTAAACCTGGCAGGAATCCAGGCCTCTGAACTAATTCCTAGAGACAGAAAATCTCATATAACCCGGTGCCCAAACTTGTCAGGTTTGAGTACACTGGCACTAGTCTCACAAACTGACTGCAGTACTATGTGCAGTACTATACTCAGCCACAAGTATCTCCCTTTGAGTTGGACCAGGATGGTTTGCCAACACCAGAATGAGAGAATCAGCTGAAAATGAACCAGCCCGAGAACACTCCATTCACCTTTAGGGCCCCAGAGAGAGCTGATAATCATAATGTCCAGCTTTTAACAATATTGTGATTTCCTGTTTTGAGCTCTGTTCTCTAAGGGTGGGAAAGAATTTGAAGATTTGTACATCCTATATCATCATCTTGTGCTGGAAATCCATCAGCAGAGACCTCATTTAATCAGAGTAATAACTTTATTTTCAAATTCACTTTTACAGCAACAGTCAGTGTAAATCATTTGTTAAAACACACAATACACTATATGGACATTCACAAACAGGAAGCTAAGCTAAGATGATATCACATCCCTCCCCCCACCCTTAAAGTTACCAAAGAAATCATGGGACTTCCAAGTGCCAGAAACTGTCCTGTTAAACTTTGCAAATTCAAGGGGCTAAGTCCATTAGGAGGTTAAGATTCTAGGTCAGTGCCAGGGTAACCCTTTCCAAAGCTGAAGGAAAATCAGAAGTCGGATGAAGCCATCAATGTATGGACTGAACAACTTGATGATAGTCTGTGTCCTCATCCCCCACCTCTTGGCTTAACTTGGGGGACAAAGAGGGTGAAGGAAACAATCTCAGCCACCACTAGAAGTACAGGCAGCATGTCTGGACCCAGCAGAAGAGGTGACATGGAAGTGCCAACAGCTTTAGGGGGAAGGATGCCAGGGTTTTAGGAGGCATGCTTGTGGGCTTGAGACCCCACAAGAGGGCAGCAGGCCACAGCAACCAGATCTCCACATTTCTGTGCTACCTGCACAGGCTGAGAAGGCCATAGGGAACTAGCTGGCTGCTGCAGCTTGGGAAAGCCTGTCAGTGGAAGGTGAAGCCTCAAAGACCTCTTAGCCCATGGTATCTCCCTCCTTTCAAATGTAGTTGATATCCCGAAGGAAAGGGTTATAAGGCAGTTTAACTGCTGCACTCCAAAGACCTCCTCCTGCCCATGTTAAGTATGAACACGTTCCTTCCCCTTTCCCCACAGCACAAGCAATCCCAAACAGGAAACAGTTGCACCACTGAAGTCAGTTTAAATGGAGCTATTGATAAAGTGAACTCAGAGCTTGACAGGCATATAGTATATCCCCATCTAGCCCTCCCAGGGACACTGGGTCTAGACATGGGATAAATAAGGGGACAGCAAGAATGTTGGGGAGGGGCTGTCCTTATTTAAGGTCACAACACACCATCCCTTTTGCAATCCACCTACTAGCACTGACCTCATCACCTTAAACCATGACCTTTAGGCTGACCCCAGTAGCCCATCCCACAAAGGAGCGTCCAAAGCTCTTATAAGGCCCATGTGCTGAAGAGCAAGGCCTGAGGACTGCAGGAAGAGCAAATGAGGTACAATAAGAAATGCGGCCAAATCAGTGACAGCAAGGAGCAGGCCTGTCTCTTAACAACTAACAAATCCCTACACCACATTTCCTTTTTCTTCCTCTCAACCCTTCACTTCTGAAGCTGGGACTCGAGAATAGTGGGGAGCCTGATGGTGGAAAGTTCTGGGCCAGGTAATTCCCTGCAATGAAAGACCTGTCTGCAACTGAAGCCTCCACCCCTAGGGGAGGCTCTGGGCTCCTACCACCCAGCCCCCAGGTTGCTTTTAACTGTACCCAAACCAGAAGTGACAGAACTGGGCCTGAGGCTGCTGAGTTTCTTTAAACAGCCATTTTCTGCAAAGTCGGCTTTCCTTTTCTTATGGCAGCAGATGCAGTCAGTGGGCTGGCAGTGCTGTGGGCAAGGTGTTGGGAACTTCACCCTACCTCAGTCAAGTAGCTTTGACCCCTGGAGCCCATCTAGGATGGACAATCCATTCTAGTATTTTCCTTCTGTGGCTGCAGGGCACTTGGTGAGGAAGCCAGGGCTGTCCCTCCTGAGAATGAGCCTGGAAAGGGACCCCAACCTGGGGGATGGGATGCCTAGAGAATTAGGGACATCTGGAGGCTGCATATCCCCCAGCTGGCACATTCTTCCGTTTTTTGGTGATGCATTTGTAAGACCCTCTTTCAGGACTGCTATGGGGCTTAGGGGGGCGCAGTGCTTCTCCCGGCTGTGACCAAAGGGGACCATCTCCATGCTGCAAACCAGCCAGCCACAAAACACATCTCTCCCCTACCAAAGGAATTCTTAGGAGACATGGGGAAGGGGACACTATAACTTCTGTCCTAGTCCTGTACTTCAGGCCTTCTTTGCAGCTGAAGGGCCTCCTCAGATAACAGAATCTGGTGTCTCCTGGGTCCCAAATGCTGATGAAAACCTTTTCAAAATATAGGAGGACCCCGCAGAGTACAGCCACACTGGCCTCCTGGAACCAAGTCCCAGCATGAGGGTGAGAGATATCTAGGCCCCTCATGAACATGGGTTAGAAACCTCTTTACAAGTATTTCAAGATACATGCGTTCTTTTTTTTTTTTTTTTTTTTTTTTAATCTTTTCACTATCATAGTCACTCTGGTGAATCCAAGCGTAAACAGACAAATCCAACTACAATGTGACAGGGTGCAGACAGGGAGGGAAGGGCAACATCTATGTATATGTTCAGCTGCTCCAGAACAGACAGCATTGCTTCCAGCTGGGCCTGGGGGAGAAGAGCCATTTCCAAGGGGGCATGTTCCCCTTTTGGGCTGTGGAGGGCTGATTACATGCACATGGAGGTGAACAGCAGCTAGGCTCTTTGGGAGGCTGGCGGTCCCAAGCTGGTGCACAAGTGGGGGACAGATGGAGCAGAGGGAGGGTGGCTCTGCCCCGGCCTTGCCTGCCCATGCTGGTGCTATCATTGGCAACCAGGACACCCAACTCCTGCTGTCAGCTCAACACAGGAAGGGACCCGGCCTTCTGGAAGGAAAAGGCTTTCTCCAAGTCAACAAGGCAAGAGCGCCTAGGGGTCATTGCCAAGCAACACCCTGTCCCACATGTGTGATGGGAGGAGGGGGCAGGGAACTGAATAAGGTCATCAAATCCAATATGAGTGGCACACTCATCTGATGAGTGGAATTTAGAGGGAGAGACTTGAAGTCCAACCTTTGTGCTTGGACTTTGCCTTCCCTTGACTTCACTGCTTAGTTTAGAGTAGGTGCATATCCAACCAGTGTCCATTGCTGAGAAGGGGATGGTGAGGCTGGGACCTTGGGACAGTGTGATGTGATGAGGGGTACAGGCAGTGATTTGTTCTCACAGCAGACAATGGCACCGCAGGGCAGACAGGTGGCTGCAGTGGCCAGAGGAATGGGAGGCTCAGGATCCACCTCCCAGACCCCCACACACTCCAGAGATGCCCGAGGCCAGACGTGGGAACAGGCAGACGTCTCCCAAGAGGCACAAGTCCTTACAAAGAGAACTGGTTAGCCCTAAAGTCCCAGGTCCGCGAGGTGGCCAAAATCGTGGCTGCAGTTCCAACCTTCAGAACTCAGTAAGTCAGAGTTTCCATGGAGCGGAGAGAAGCCCCTTAACCCAGGACCACCACCCCACCACCTTTACCCAGGAAGGACATCCCACCCTGCAGGGAGGGAGGAAGAGGCCAGAGCTCTCAGACCTCAAGGTCCATTTCCTCCAAGGAAGTAATCCACAGGGTACCCCCCCTTCCCTCTCCTCCTGCCCACTGCCCCTTCTTCCCCAGGCTCCCTTCCAGAGGGGGCACATCAGTTCCTAGCCCAGCGGCCTCCAAGAGCATGAGGCTGCAGGGCTGAGCTGCTACTGGGGTAGAGGCGTTGCCCTTCCCCTTGCTCTCCCAGTGGCGCACGGCAGGAGGCGTGGCTCACATCTCACCGCCCCCACGTCTTTTTTCTCCCTCCCCTCTCTTTCTTTCTCTTCCCCACACCCTGCCTTGGCCTCCCACTGACCCCCCACACCCCCATCACACACACGAGGTTGACATCTGCCTGTGGCTCCACGAACACACAAAGTTTCAAATCCTTTGCTGCCGCTGCTGCCTCTGTGACACCCCCAGGATGGGACCAGAGCCAGTGGGCACCCCTGGTCCCTTGAAATTCCCCCAAAGCAGCTTTCAGAGCCTCTCCTTCCCTAGTCTCCTCAGAGGGGGAAAAAAAAAGAATCAGAAGGAATTGCCCAAGGAAATGTTGGGTGTGGCCACGTTTGAGTGGTTTTTTAAAAATATTTTATTATTAGCCCACCCATCAATTTGGAAAGATGAAATTTGCTCTTATTCCCATCACTGATTTTGAAGTCCCGAGCCAAAGCCGAGCGACAAAAGCAGGTTAGGTGATGAACCGATTAACCCATCTGTGAGGAGCAGCTGGGGGGCAGAGGGCAAGGGGCCAGGTCATTATTCTTTTTTTTTCCACACACTCTCACTCTCTTCTCTCCACGATTATTGACCGCCCCGGGGGCCTGATCACAAACCCTGTTTGGCCAGGGAGGCGGACACTTCATCAGCTAGTGTGGCGAGCTGGGGTGAGTCTACCATGTTGATGCTGCCAGTGGAGGAGACGTTGCTGAGGTGCCGTGGAGACGTGTCCCCAGACACCACGGGCGACTTGTACACAATTTCCGCCCCGTGGTCTGTCTTGGCTTTGGCGTTCTCACGGAAGGTCAGTTTGTGGGTTTCGATCTGCCAGGAGGAGAGCAGGGGAGTGAGGGTGAGATGGAGGCGACGGAGAAAGCCCTGCACAGCCTGAGACAGTCCACACGTATACAAACGTACATGTGAGAAGACATACACGTATATTTTAATGCATATGGTGACAATATTCACCAGCTTGGCACCCTGCTTTCCAAACTTAATACTTTTTGATATCAGTATGTAGGGAGCTTCCTCAGTGCTCCCTAATTCCATATAGCAGCTATACCAAGTTTATCTACTCCCCGGTAACAGATATTTAGGCTGTTTTGTTTCTTTGTTGTTTTTTTTTTTTTGAGACAGAGTCTCATTATGTCACCCTGGGTAGAGTGCTGTGACGTCACAGTTCAAAGCAACCTCAAACTCTTGGGCTTTAGAGATTCTCTTGCCTCAGGCTCCCAAATAGCTGCAACTACAGGCGCCCACCAGAACGCCTTTTGTTGCAGTTGTCATTGTTGTTTAGCTGACTTTGGCCAGATTCGAACCCGCCTGCCTTGGTGTATGTGGCTGGCATCGTAACCACACTGCTATAGGTGCTGAGCCTGCAAATCAAAGTGTTGAAGGAGACGCAGAAGAAGATGAAGGGATGGCCCCACTGGTGCCCAGCTGCAAGCCACACACATTCCTCCCTTTGCCCAGAATTAATAATTTGGAGGTGGCAGCAACTGTAGACAGCACTGGCAGGTGTGCTAGAAAACATGATTCATCCACTCATTCATTCATTTATTTTATTATTATTTTTCTTTTTTTGAGACAGAGCCTCCAGCTGTCACCCTGGGTAGAGTGTTGTGGCATCACAGCTCACAGCAACCTCCAACTCCTGGGCTCAATCAATTCGCCTGCCTCCGCCTCCCAAGTAGCTGGGACTACAGGCGCCTGCCACAACACCCGGTTACTTTTTGGTTGTAGTTGTCGTTTTTTGGCAGGCCTGGGCTAGATTTGAACCTGCCAGCTCTGGTGTATGTGGCTGGCGCCTTAGCCACTTGAGCCACAGGTGCCAAGCCTCATTCATTCATTTACAGATGAGTTATTACTCAGGTTGATTTTGAACTCCTGGGCTCAGATGACCCTCCCACGTTAGCCTACCAAGTAGCTGGGACATCACATTAGAAATATAGGGGACTAAATCTGAGAAGGATCTAGGACCAGAAGAGAGTCCCCTGCATTTTCTAAGCCATCACAGAGATGAGTTAGAAGCAACAGAAGGAACCAAGAAGCTTTACACTTAGATTTGATTCTGACTCATATTCTTAGAAGACTACAACGTACCAGGAAGCTTCCAGAACAGTTTCTTTGGGGTGTAACAAGCACGCTGGGGTGTAGCTAAAGTACTTTCACCCAATTTTGCTGAAGGAGAAACCAAGGTAAGGAGGACTTACAGATTTTGCCCAAGTCATACCTCCAAGCAGAATTAAGATCAGAGCTTCTCCCAGCACAGAGAAGCTTCCAGAAATAGCAGAGACCTGTCTTCATCCAGGGACTCACCAACACCCAGGCCTTATCCAGACTTAATCAGACTCCGCAGGGGTGGAGTCAGTCCCCAAGGCTGGGAGGCCCTGCCTTAACCTTTAAGGGTAAAGCAGGGGGTGGAAACAGCAGAGAAACCAGGGCTTTTGCAGAGAACCTTCCCTACTTTCCCAAAGAACTGGGCCCTGCCCCATGACCTTTGAAGCAGGCAGCCTCCTGGTCTCCCTTTGTTTTCCTCACTTTGATCGTGACCCTGGCACTGAGAGGTATTCCTGCACCTGTGTCTGCAGAAGCATGACAAACTTTAGGTCCACCTTGGGGTCCAAGAATCCAGAAGGGACACCATGGGGAGCCAGAGAATGTAAAGTCATCACCTTGGGGCCAGACCCTTCTCCTCCCCTCGGCCTTGGATGTGAGGTCTGTCCGAGGTTCAATCTGCAGTGTCTGCTTTAAGGCCACAGCAACAGGTGCTTCTCCACGAAAACTACCCTGCTGGACAGGATGTGCTGTCTAGAATCAGAGCCAGAGGCAGGGAGGGGGCTGCTGGAGGAGGACAAGCAGGGAGACATGGGCACAGGCCAGGGCAGGGGGCTCCTGGCTGCCACCGTGGTGTGGTGGTAAGACAGGCTGACTACAACTTCCGCCCAGCTGGGCCACCTCAGGCAGCATACTTTCTCATGCTGGATTTGGTCTCAGATTCTACACCTATTTGGGACAACCCTTCTCCCTCTAACACTCCCCAGTCAGCAGCTAGGAGGCACTAAGGGCTGGAAAGTGAGCCACTCCCAGAACTTCAGGGTGGGTGTGGGTGGGAAACCCCACAGGGTGCTTGGGGTGCTTATGCAGAAGAGAAAAAGCCAGCCTCAAGCCTGCATCCTGTGCTGGGCCCAGAGGCAGCTCGCTGAGGGCCACCCACACCCTTGTGCCCCTTACCCTTACATGAGACAGACACCTACAGCCAAGTCCTGGACACTCTAGAAACCATTGGAACATGGAGGCCTAGCAGCCTCCAAGTGGACAACTTCTTGCCAGGCAGGCAGAGGCTTTGCTGAAATCTGGATTCCAACATCACTGTTTTCCTCAGACTGCCTCGTAACCCATTTAGAAAGTTGGGTTATGCTCCCTTGACTTGTTCTTGCTTCATAGGGGCTGAATCTGGGGATGCTACTTCCCTGTATTGTTTACAAACCATAAGGCCTAGGACAGTGGTTGGTTTTCACTTTTGACTGCACTGAAGAATCCCCTGGGAGCCTTAAGGCCAGATACTTAGCAGCACCTGAGACTGGGTGGTCAGCCTCTCCTGGCTGGGGCCCAGGCATCAACGCCACAAAAGCTCCCAGGCAACGATGACGGACAGTTAAGGTCCAGACTGTCCTGAGTGTGCTGAGAACCACATCAAGCCAGTCAATGCAGGATCCTTCCTTTCCTCCTTTGGAAAACTATGCCAGCCTTTGTCCATATGACTTGATTGACATCTGTATCCACATGCAGCCTCCTCCCGGCCCTGCCCCATTCACCTTTTTATTCCCTCCACCAGGGACGTGGGTGATATTATCCAGGGACCCAATCTTCGACTGGACTCTATCCTTGAAGTCCAGCTTCTCAGATTTGACTTCCACCTGGCCACCTCCTGGAACACAACACACACAAGAGCATCTTGCCACGTTCCTCTGTGATGTAGTGGACTCAGCATATGTTAAATGATGTCTACAGAGCAAAGTGGGCTGCTGTGAGTCAGGGAAAATGAGGGCAGGTGCCACTGCTCTGGGGAGGAGGACAGTAACAGAACCTTCATGTTTGCATGAGGGCTTGAACGAGTGATTCCAAGTAGGGACCAACCTTTAGGAGCAATTGAGACTCTCCTTCACTTACAATGTGGTGCGGATACAATTAAGTCCTTTCAAAGGGTGTGAGAACAAGTTTGCTTGGTCTCCCTATTGAAGGTGGGCATCAATGTATCTATTCTGAAAACTCTCCCTCTTGAGATATTTTGAAGATAAATGGCAGTTCAGTCTGGGAGAAATTATTCTACATTCTCAACTGGTTGTTTTCCAAGTGGAGTCTTTTGATATCAATAACTTATAGATCACAACCCTATGAGACCTCAGAATTAAACAATGCAAAATGCACACTCAAAAGGAAAGCCCCTGACCCTTTCTCCCTCCATGACCCATGATGCTATGCCTAAGTGTGGGAGCCCATTGGGAGGAAGAGATGGCCATGTTCTTTCTTGGGAAGGATGAAGAAAGTGGCTCACGGTGGGCTGGGCTGGCTGCACCAGTTGTGGAATAGTTTTCTCTGGGAGAGATGGGGTTCAGTAGAGTCAGAAAATGAAACAATGTAGACTTAGCTTCTCATGGGCAAGGGCTCGGTGCTAAACAGGGCCTAACACAGATGTCCCTGCTCTGAACTTCTGGGTGGGAGTCAGAATCGATACCTGTGCTGTCTAATATGGTAGCTAAGAGCCACATGCGGTACGTTAGTTTTAACTAAATAAAACTGGTTAAGTTCCTCAGCTGCATTAGCCACAATTCAAGTGCTCAATGGCCCCGTATGACTCATGGCTCCCATACTGGACAGCACAGATGTGAGGTGGGGGTGCCCCAGGAACATCATTTTCTATATGGACATAGTCACAGCAGAGGACAGCAGTGGCCCAGGGGCTCCAGGCTATAGTTGAGATAGCTGATGAAGTGTCCCTTACGGTGGCTGGAGACCAAGCCGGGACACTCACATAGCAGGCCTTTGGGGCCCACTTGGAGAGCCATGAGTTAGGGTAGGAACGAGGCCTCTCTCATCTCACCTTGGCCAGCATGGCCCTGCTCAGGAGGAAGCCAAGGTGGCCACACTCCCCACCCCAGGCCCCAGCAAGTTCCATACTCAACCTGGTCCTTGATGGTCCACCTGACAAACCCCTCCCAGCCACCTCAGCAGGCACTGCCTGGATAGTCCTGTCCTCTGCCACCCTCCCCCAGCACCTTTCTGTCCCAACCCTCCCCTTCCACATGGACTACCTGGTTTATGGTGGATGTTGCCTAATGAGCCACACTTGGAAGTCACCTTGCTCAGGTCAACTGGTTTGTAGACTATTTGCACCTGGAGGTGAAAGACGATAGTAGAGACAGAGAGGCAGAGGGAGAGACAAAGAGAATAAAATGGGATTATTTTATTGTGGGTGTAACACAATGAAAAACAGCTGTGTAAGCCCAGGCCCCGCTTGGACAGTGGTTCCTGTCTGCCATGAGAAACACACCCTCATCAGGGTGGAAAAATGTGGTCCTGAAATTCTGCCAACCCTGTCCCAAGGGAGCTGGGTCTTCACAAAATAACTGTAGGATTGGAGTGTCTTCAATCCCTGCAAGAACAAAACCCTTTCAGGAGAAAACAGGGACACTTTGTCATTGCGCAGGGCCCAAGCCATTTGTTTAGCAAACACTTAAGTATAAAGAAGTCATTCCCTTTCCTGGCGTGAAATTGACAGATCACATTCAGACACACAGGAAGAAGCTGTCAATGTGATTACCGTATGCGGCATTTGAAAACTCTCTGTGGAAAGGCGAGAGTTGTCTTCCAGGGAGGACAGGGATGTGTGAGGATTGATAGGGGGCTTTGTAACAGGAGAAGCTTTCACACATCCCTGCACCCCCACCAGAGCAATGGCAGGTCACCAGGCAGGACCCAGAGCAGTTCAGTGACTCAGAGGAAGAGCCAGCTGGCACTTGCGCACATGGCATCCTGGACATTTCAGTCTTTACCCAAGGAGCAAAGCACCACCCGGCCTGGGCGGACAGCACAGCAGACACCAACAGTGTCTCAGCAGCTCGGGCAGACGTGACACACGCAGGGAGGCCGGTGGGCTCTAGGGCTCAGTGGCCCCAGGAGTGATGGCCCCTGAGCTGCGTGTTCCCCCAAGGGTGCACCCCGTGGGGACACCTCAGAGGCAGCTGGGTCTCCTCAAGGCAAGTCCCCACAAAGCCATGGCTTAAGGGGCCTAGGTCACCATGAGGCCTCCGCAGGGACCTCATGGGTGGAGGCCAGTCGGCTCCCTGCCCTGGAGTTGTCCAGGAGATGGTCTCGAGTCTCAGGAGGGGTTTATCAAGGCCACAGATAAAAAGAAGGTCTTCTGCTTAGTCTGAACTGGGAAAATTCCTAATTATTTTAAAGTCACCTTGGTGTTAGCTTATTGATGGAGAGTTGACAGCTGGGCTGGCCCATGGGATATGATGACCTCCCTACAGGAGGGCAAGGGCTGGGCTGAGCTGGGCTGGGAGGAAGCAGGAAGTGCCAGTGGGACAGAGGCATCACCGCCTCTTCCCTCTGGCCTGGGTGAGGTCACTGATAAGGAAGGCCAAAGTGGGGCTGGTGGGGAAGAAACGGATAAATGTGGGAGCCAGGTGATTCAGAAGACAGGAGGGGGCCAGCAGCTCTACAGAGGAGCCTGAGCTCAGCCAGGAGGCATGGGGTCCAGATGAGGCACGGCCTCATCTAGAACTGGGGCAGATCCAGCGCTGCCCCACATCAAACAGGAGAATGTGCAGGTGACCCCCACAAACATTCACTAGGGAGGAGAAGGGCTTCCCTGGAAAGCTCCCACTGCCAACTAACAGTGGCCTCCAGTAGAGGACGGAGCCCCGCTCATACCCCTTCCTGGGACATCTCCTCCAGCTGGTCACGGGCCCACAGGCCCACGGGCCAGCACAGTGCAGGACATAACAGAGGCTCTGAGGAACTCCCTGAGTGTTCTGGAGACTGCAGCTCTCTGGGCATTGGCTACCCTTGCCAAACGGATAGGGCCACTCGGCTCTCTTGCACCTGCCATCTGCGGCCCCTGGAACCAGACCCCACAGCCTCAGAGGCACAACCTCCCACCAGCCCCCAGACAGGAGTTAAACCAGAAAGCCCATGGCTTTCTTCCTCTGGCTGCACTGACATTGGTGAGGAAGCCAGCGAACCAGAAGTCAAAATTGAAATGGTGGAAAACGGCAACCCACACAGGAAGCACAGGAGGCTGGGTGAGCTGGGGGACACACACCGCTACTCTCTTGGGAGACACATGGGGACAGGGGAGCGAGGTGTGGGGGACAGAGGAGACACTCAGCGGACACTGGCAAAGAAGCATTATTAAATAAAGCTCCATGCAGCAGCCGCAGGGCAAGCACTCCATTCCCCGGGCTGCAGCAGGATCAGAGGCAAAAGCCGGGACCCAGGGCTGGGGCAGGAGGCAGCAGCACATTGCAAAAATAAACCCTCTGGCTTGATGCGGAGAGAGCGCCCGGGGCCGCAGCCGTCACAGGCACCAGCAGCAGGCCAGGCACCTGCATTCAGAAACCAAGGACCCCAGGTGGACTTCAAGGATCTGCAGCTTCCTGGGGTGTTGAAAGTTTGCCTATGGCCAGGGCTGACCAAGAGGGCTGGGGAGTCACCGGGCTGTCAGAGACAGAGGAGTGAGCCTCAGCCTCTGAGTAGATGGGGACCAGCTGGGAGGATGAGGGAGCCCCTGAAGTCCATCGAGTGGGTAGGTGGGAAGTGAGGATCCAAACCCCAAATCTCACAGGGACACTCCCCTGAGGATACAGGCCATCCCCAAGGACATTTGGAGGAAGCCAAATTTAACAGGGCCAGAAGCTGTATTTCTCTGTCAAACCTCGAATGCAGGCAGAGTAACCCGTCACACTTTGTTTGGCTCTTTGCTTCAGAGCCTCTGCCAGAGGATGGGGCCAGTTTTAAACATGAGCCAAGAGCCTTCAGAATCAGCTCTTCCCTTTGACATGGAGGAGACACAACTGAGCAGAGGGTGGACTCGAGGCCTTGGGCAGGACAGTAAGACCTTTGTGTCCACTCATCAGAACTAACAGGCCACTGTCCACTATGGACCACTCAAAGGGAACCTGCCTGGGTGACAGGGGATGAGGCGACAGTCCAGTCTCAGGATGCCACCACCGTCAGTCCAAATTCTAGTGGGTTGTGGGGCTTCTGGGACAGGGCTGAGCATGAGGGAGACCATGGTGTATTAAGCCCTGGGCACATAGGGGATTGAGGGAGGGTCCAGCCCATTCCCCATTCTACCTACGTGACCTGTGCAGGCTAGGGACAGCCTTCCTGAACATGGGGCAGGAAGAAGGTTCTGGGGACAAGGCAGTGTGGGGTTTGAGCCTTGGCTACATTTGCCTGGGGACACGGGTAGATCCTGAGCCTGAGAAGGATTTATTCTGTGCAATGTCTCGCAAGTACATGTACTCATGCCAGTTGTTAAAAAAATCAAACCACAGCACGGTGCAGGGAACGTGTGAAGGTACTCACACTGCCGCCTCCTGGGACGTGTTTGATATTATCCTTTGAGCCACACTTGGACTGGACGTTGCTAAGATCCAGCTTCTTATTAATTATCTGCACCTTTGATAGCCAGAAAAAAGGATGAGTGACACACCACACCCAGATGCTCCCGCTGAGCACTGACACCTCCAGTCTCATGACATTAGGGCAGGGAGGAGGGGCCTCAGTTGGGCAGTGCCCACCCAGAGGCCAAGTCACACCCCAGGTGAGCTGGAGGGACGGATGAGAGAGTGGCCCGGAAGGTGGCCCAGAATCGTGAGTGACTTGAGGTGAGCTGGGGTGACAGAGCAGGATTGCACCATGGGGTCCCTCAGAGAGCACCTCTGAGGCCTGGAAGCCGGAGTTGAGTGTTCACCTGGCTGCTTTGAGGTGAAAACTGCTCACTCACATTAATAAATGAGGAAATAAAAAGTTTCCATATCTCCACTCACACCCCACCCGAACAGAACACTCAGAGAACTTCACACGGCTGTTCTCAAGCCTATGAGGCATCAGAATCACCTGCAGATTAGAAAAACCTAGACCCCACCCAGGACCTACAACTGGAAGCTTGAGGAGTCTGGCTTAAGTCTGGACACTTTTGACAAGTTTCCTGGTGGTTCTGATGCACGGCCAGTTTTGAGGGTCCCTGAAGCCTTATGGAGACGAACACAGACTGAGCCCTGTGAAGCCCTTTTTTCTGAGACAGAGTCTCACTATGTCGCCCTCAGTAGAGTGCTCTGGTATCATAGCTCACAGCAACCTCAAATTCTTGGGCTCAAGTGATTCTCTTGCCTCAGCCTCTCAAGTAGCTGGGACCACGTAACAACGCCTGGCTAGTTTTACAGATGAGGTCTCACTCTTGCTCAGGCTGGCCTCAAACTCCTGACCTCAGGCAATCCACCCGCCTTGGCCTCCCAAGCGCTAAGATGAGGCCCCTGTCTTGCGGAAGGGGGCAGATGGACTCTCCTCTGAGGGGAAGTCCTCTTCTACCTATGATCCCACTCCGGACACAGAGGACTTTGAGCTTGGCTTGGCTTTCCCGTGCGTGGGTGTGACCTGGAGGGGTCCCAGATGACTGCGTCTCTGGGAGGTTCTTCTTTCTCCAGGCACCAGGGAGAAAGGGCGGGAATATCAGTGTTTGGCTGGGGAATGATTTTCACCCAATGTGCCTAAAAGCTACAACAGGGACAGGCAAGCATAGTTCAGAGGAGAGGCATTCCTGGTCAGGGAGGACATCCTCCTCCCCGTGTCTCTCCCCTTAGGAACTCTGTGCTTGGAAACAGGGTGAGGCATCATTTACAGCAGCATGGCAGTGCCAATGTGGCTTCTGAAATTTTGCAAATGGCACCAGGACCTCAGTTGCTGCATTTGAGAATGGGGAGGCCTGGCGGGGGGTGGTGGCTCTGGAAGCCTCGTTAACACTGGTTGTGGCTCAGGCCCAGCTTCCTCCCGATCCTGGCTACTAGTCTGAATCTTAGAACCTGGGAAGCACATATCTAACTCACTCCTCCATTTTCTTTTGGGTTCCTTTATTTTATTTTATTTTTTTTTTAGCTGAGGCCAGGTTTGAACCCGCCACCTCTGGTATATAGGGCCGGCGCCCTACTCCTTGAGTCACAGGCGCCACCCCTGGGTTCCTTAAAAAACAAAACAAAACAAAAAAACTACATATTTTTTAATTAGAAAACATAGCATTATGATTTAAAAAAATAAAGATGAAAAAAGCAAAAACAAAACAGTTTTATTATGACCCTAATACAACCACCATGGTATTCTGCTGTATTTCCTTGAAGTCTTGTTTTTTTTTTTTTATGTGTGTGTAGAGACAGAGTCTCACCTTACCACCCTTGGTGGAGTGCTGTGACGTCACAGGACTCACAGCAACCTCCAGCTCTTGGGCTTCCGCGATTCTCCTGCCTCAGCCTCCCAAGCAGCTGGGACTATAGGTACCCGCCACAACGCCTGGCTATTTTTTTGTTGCAGTTCAGCAGGGGTTGGGTTTGAACTCACCACCCTCGGTGTATGGGGCCGGCGTCCTACTCACTGAGCCACAGGCGCCGCCCAAGCCTTGTTTATATGTAACTACCACTATATACGTAGAAATGACAGGATTATTGCATGCATGTAGTTTTGTATCCTGCTTTATCAAGTAATATGTTCTGAGCATCCTCTATGGTCTACAGTCATCAGAGCATTATTTTTAATAATGTATCCTGTTCCATTTTGTAAATACTTTTCCCTCTGCTATCAAACATTTGTACTGATTTCATTTTAAATAACACAAACAGCCTTCCATGAACATCCTTCTGCAAAGAAATTTTTCCATATAATGGATTTTCATAGCATAGAGTCTTGGAATAGAATTTCTGGGACAAAGTTATAAATATTCTAAAAACTCCCAGTATAAAACTCTCCAAATGGCTATCTAAAAGGTTGGATTAATTTTCCCTGTGAGCACATTTTTTTTTTTTTTTTTTTTTTTTTGAGACAGAGTTTTATGTTGCCCCCGGTAGAGTACCATGGCGTCACAGCTCACAGCAACCTCACACTCTTGGGCTTAAGCGATTCTCTTGCCTCAGCCTCCCGAGTAGCTGGGACTACAGGCGCCTGCCACAACGCCCAGCTATTTTTTGTTGCAGTTGTCATTGTTGTTTAGTTGGCCTGGGCTGGGTTGGAACCAACCAGCCTTCATGTATGTGTCTGACGTCGTAACCACTGTACAGGCACCAAGCCCTTTTGAGCACTTTTGAGAAAGTCAGCTTCCTCATGTCGCTAGCAGCACTGGGTATTTATTATAATACACCATTTTGCTGGCTCGGCGCCCCTAGCTCAAGTGGCTAGGGCGCCAACCACATACGCTGGAGCTGGCAGGTTTGAACCCAGCCCGGGCCTACCAAACAAGAATGATGACTACAACCAAAAAATAGGCGGGCGTTGTGGTGGGCACCTGTAGTCCCAGCTACTTGGGAGGCTGAGGCAAGAGAATACCTTAAGCCCAAGAGTGTGAGGTTGCTGTGAGCTGTGATGCCATAGCCCTCTACGGAGGGCGACATAGTGAAACTATCTCAAAAAACAAAACAAAAAAACACTGTTTTGCTTATTTATTTGATCAGATAAATAAGCTACACTGTCAGCTTATTCTGCACTTCTCTGATTTTTTGTTGTTGTTGTTGTTGCAGTTTTTGGCCGGGTCGGGTTTGAAACCACCATCTCTGGTCTATGGGGCGAGCACCCTACTCCTTGAGCCATAGGCACCACCCAGTCTCTGATTTTTTCTTTCTTTTTTTTTTTTTTTTTTTGAGACAGAGTCTCACTCATAGCTCACAGCAACCTCGAACTCTTGGGCTCAAGTGATCTTGTCTGAGTCTCCCAAGTAGCTGGGACCTATAGGTGCCCACCACAACGCCTGGCAGTTTTTCTCTTTTTAGTAGAGATGAGGTCTTATTATTGTTCAGGCTGGTCTCAAACTCCTGAGCTCAAGCAATCCAGCCACCTAGGCCTCACAGAGTGCTAGGATTACAGGTGAGAGTCACCATGCCCTGACATCTACTCTGGTTTTTAAATGTAAAAACCACCCCTCCTCAGAGTTGGATAAACATCTTATTCCATGTCACTTTCCTGGCCACCATACCCCTCCTTATGGACAAGGAGAGTATTTTAGGCCTGTAGAGATACAGCTACTTTGTCAAGTCAGAAGTAGCCACACAAGAACTCAGATCTGGGTGTTCCTACAGCCACAGGCTATCTATGTGACAACAAAGTTGTCCCAGCCTATCCCTAAGGGTATCACCTCATAAATCAAATAAAAACAATACTCCTAGGTGAACACTGACATTCTCTCCTTCCCTCAGGAGACACAACAGCCCAGGGTAGAGCTGGGGGTAAGGTACAGTAGGCTGTCTCACACTGTTTCTCAGGGATTCACTGTCACCCTCTGCATATGTCTTTGAATCAATTCATACCATATTCAGATTTTAAAAATCTGGGCGTGGCATAAATTGATCTTCTTTGGGGATTTTTTTTTTTTTTTTTTTTTTTTTTTTTTTTTTAGATACAGAGTATCACGTTATCGCCCGAGGTAGAGTGCCATGGTGTCACACTGCTCACAGCAACCTCCAACTCCTGGGCTCAGTTGATTTTCTTGCTTTGGCCTCCCGAGTAGCTGGGACTCCCGGCGCACGCCACAATGCCCGGTTATTTCTTTGTTGCAGTTCGGCCAGGCCGGGTTTGAACCCGCCACCCTCGCTATATGGGGCTGGCGCCCCACCCACTGAGCCACAGGTGTCGCCCCAAGGGATCATTTTTATTTATAACTTTTCACTGGATAAGTCCCAGAAGCAGATCTGCCTGCTTTCAAAAAGGAATGGGAGCAGAGGCCAGGTTCCTCCCGCCTGTAATCCTAGCAGTCTGAGAGCCCGAGGCAGGTAGATCACCTGAACTCAGGAGTTCAAGACCAGTCTGAGCAAGAGCGAGACACCATCTCTAAAAATACCTGGGCATTGTGGTGGGGGCCTGTAGTCCCAAAGCTACTCAGGAGGCTGAGGCAAGAGGATCACATGAGCCCAAGAGTTTGAGGTTGCTGTGAGCTATAACACAACAGCATTCTTCTGAGGGTGACAAAGTGAAACTCCGCCTCTCCCCCCAAAAAAAAGAAAAAGAAAAAGAAAATGTAAAGAATAATGTTAGAAGGGACATCATCCAGACTGATGTAATTATAAGACTTATCATTACAATTAGCTCCAAGCTTCCTGGAAGCCAAGGCAAAAAGGGAAACCTGGTGGGTTATATCCCTCTCCTTATCTGACAAAGGTGACTTAGCAATTTTTCAAGAAAGATAATTTGTTTTCTGTACTAAACCATGAAAGAAAGTAATCAAATGAATCAAAGTACATTAAGCAGTAACAGTGCCCTCAACATACATAGAAATGTTTTTTCCTGGGCGGCGCCTGTGGCTCAAAGGGATAGGGCACCAGCCCCATACGCCGGAGGTGGCAGGTTCAGACCCAGACCCAGCCAAAAAAAATAAATAAATGTTTTTTCCATGTGGCTTTTTCTTGTTACACCCACAAAAAATTGTAACATGCTTTTGTGGGATTTGGCAATAGACACAAAGCAGACACATTAAGCTAATACCCTTTGAAGAAGCTTAGATTTACAAAAGGAAGAGAAAAGGGTAGTGGTTGGCATTAGGAAACTGGAATCCTGAAATTTAATTTCCCATCTAGAGTAACATGTATATATTGCCCCTCACCCCTGGGTAGACACGAAGAATACTCATCAGAGGAGTGAACAGTGATCTGGGAGCTCTAAACCAGGGGTGTTCAACCTTTTTACTTTTACTTTACCTTCTTCTGCAAACTGGAAGAGTAAGAGTTGCCTTGGGCTACACATTAAATACATGAACACTAACGATGGCTGATGAGCAAAAGAAAAACTCAGTGCATACTTTTCCAGATATCTGGTACCACAGATAAGAAAAACAGGCCTCAAAAAAATCCACATGCAGTCTTGGTGGGGTGGGGGTGGGGATGCAGGTTGGACACCTCTGCTCTGAAACATTGATCAGGGAAATTCCTAGTTCAGGGAGAAATTTCTGCAGCCAGAGTTTGATCCTAGGTGAGAGACTGAGGTGAAGTGGTGTTGAGAGTGGGTCCACTTGATTTAACCCATCTCTTAGAGGATCCAAGGCACTTCCAAACCCTTGCTAGACTTTGATGTGGTTCTGTTTGGGTTCAGATCCCTGGAGGCTGCTCCAAAAGGCCTAAGTCTCCCTCCCTGGACCCAGGCCTCCAGGCACCCCAGCCTACCCCACAGAAGCTCTCAGGCTAGCCCAGGGTTGGCCTGTCCCTTGGCACAGGGTGGGTTGGGCTTCACCTAACCAGATCCAGTGCAATGCTCCAAAGGGAATTGAACCTGGGGTGGACACTGGACACCCACACAAGCTTTCTCTTCAAGTCTAAGGTATTCAGTCTGGGAATTGGCACAGAAGAACCTATGTCCTGCCAAGTCAATTGGCCAAAGAAAAGAAGGGATCAAATAACAGGGCAGAGTCACCTTTAGAATTATTTACATTGTGCTTTAAACATTGACTGCCCCAAACTCTTTAAAACGATTTGGTTTAAGATTTTTCAGAAGCACAGAGGTGCCCTGAGTACCAGCATACAGAGCTGTCCCAGAAGAGGGTCTATCAGGTCACTGCAGGCAAACTATCCCAGGTACAAATTCACTTTAGTCCATAAATGTCATATGCTTTTTTTTTTTAAATAGACGGGGTCTCCCTGTGTTGCTCAGGCTAGTCTTGAACTCATAGGCTCAAGCAATCCTCCCACCTTGGCCTTCCGAGTCACTGGAATTACAGCTTCACATATAGTTTTAAAAGTGACGACTGGGACTTTGTTAATAAGTACCATATAATACGTAGTAGAACCTCATAGTTGACCACCTCACTACAGTGACCACCTGCTGGAGGGGACCTAACTTTCAGAGACCTGACATGCACCACATGTACTATCAGTGCAGTAGGCCTGACTCCCTATGTTGGCCATCCCCATATTTTGACCAGTTTGTTGCAGTCCCTCGGGTGGTCAACTTACAGAGTTCTATTGTATTTTTCTCCACGGAAAGCAGAGACAGAAGGAAGCAACAGACACCCAGGTGGAGTACCAGGACGGAGATCGACGTTTGCGGTATTCTAGCGCCACCTGGCGGCACTCTAGAACATTGCAGCCCAAGGGTCTGAAAGCCCCCGGGCTGTGATGACCTCCTGGCCACCCGGGTCCTCCAGGTTTTGTCCTGCCTCGGACCTTCACGTCCAAACTACTGGCCTGAACATTCTCAGGGAAAGTGACCTTAACTCCATCTACTCGGAGCCAACAGGCCTCCCCCATGCTTGGGCCCCTGTACCCTTTCTTGGCAATGACCCTGCACACCTGTCCTCTCCCTTGGCAGCCAAAGGGACCTCCAGTTCTCCTGACCATGCAGGCTGCACCGCGCGTAAGCAACTTCGCTGTTCGCCACTGACCACACAGAGAGGCCTGGGGGCAGCGGATGCCCAGAGCCTGCCCAGCCCATTCCCCACCGCCCACTGATCGGTGAACTGCGCCTGGCTGTGGGGGTGCCCTCCACCCGCTCTTCCTTCTCTTCCTGTTCAGTCTGGTGGGTTTGGGGCGACGCCCAGCTGCTCACAGCAGCCCCAGCCTCTGTGCCCAGCGCCCTCAACCGTTGGGAACTCTCCTTAGCTCTCAAAGCTCCAGCCCTGCTGGTCTAGGTTTATCTTACTCTTGCAAGATCTCCAGGTTCCAATTTTTTACTATCCCTAAATGAGCTGTGAGACAGAAAAGTCTTTAATTCCCAAGTATTTGTGGTAATGTTGGAGATATTCAATTCAGTTCTGGTTTATTACATTGTGCCTAGAGAACAAACAAGTGCAATTTCTCTTTCTCAGTATTACCGATAGTTTTCTTTATGACTTAGATTGTTGGCATAATATCTGAATGCTTAACCACAGGGAAAACTCCGTTAGATACTTTAATTCTGGGATTTTATGTTAACACCCCTTTTCGAATTATATGGAGTTTCTGTCTCTTGCTTTACTATCATATACTGTTATTAATATTTAACACCTCCAGTTGCAACTGAATTTCTTCTTCTTCTTTTTTTTTTTTTTAAGAGACAGAGTCTCACTTTATCGCCCTGGGTAAAGTGCCCTGGCATCACAGCTTACAGCAACCTCCAACTCCTGGACTTAGGCGATTCTCTTGTCTCAGCCTCTCGAGTAGCTGGGACTACAGGCGCTTGCTACAACGCCCGGCTATTTTTTTGTTGCAGTTTTTGGCCGGGGTTGAGTTTGAACCCGCCACCTCCAGCCTATGCGGCCGGCGCCCTACTCCTTGAGCCACAGGCGCCGCCCCTGCATCTGAACTTCTATCAATTTTTTTCTGACTATAAATGTTTTTACTTCAGAAAATTTGGGAAGGTAAAAACACAGAAAAAGAGAATCCTTTACAATCTCTGAGTCGCTATTAGCCCTGTCATCTTTTCTTTTCTTTCTTTTTCTTTTCTTTCTTTCTTTTTTTTTTTTTTTGAGACAGAGCCTCAAGCTGTTGCCCTGAGTAGAGTGCCGTGGCATCACAGCTCACAGCAACCTCCAACTCCTGGGCTCAAGCGATTCTCCTGCCTCCGCCTCCCAAGTAGCTGGGACTATAGGTGCCCACCACAATGCTGGGCTATTTTGTGGTTGCAGCCATCATTGTTGTTTGGAGGGCCCAGGCTGGATTTGAACCCGCCAGCTCAGGTGTATGTGGCTGGCACTTTAGCTGCTTGAGCCACAGGTGCCGAGCCAGTTTTCTTTCTTTTTCTTTTTCTTTTTTTTTTTTTTTTGAGACAGAGTCTCACTATGTCGCCCTGGGTAGAGTGCTGTGGCGTCACAGCTCACAGCAACCTCCAGCTCTTAAGCTCAAGTGATTCTCATGCCTCAGCCTCCCAAGTCGCTGGGACTAAAGACACCCACCACAATGCCCAGCTATTTTTTCTTGCAGTTGTCATGGTTGGTTAGCTGGCCCCAGCCAGGTTCGAACCCACCAACTTCAGTGTATGTAGCTGGCGCCATAACCACTGTGCTACAGCTGCCTATAATCTTTTCTTTGTCATCTATATTTCTGCTTTTTATATAGAGAGTAGGCATAAGCTACATAATTCATACAATTTTTTATAATTATAAAAATTCTTAGCCAGGTGTGGTGTCTCACGCCTGTAACCCCAGCTACTTGGGAAGCTGAACCCAGGAGTTTGAGCTTACAGTGAGCTATAATGATGCCACTGCATTCCTCGCCTGGCAATAGAGCAAGACCCTGTCTCTAAACAAATTATTTTCAAATATTATTTTTCATGGCTACATAATATTTTATACTATGGCATCACCATTATATCTATTCTTAGACATTTAACTTGTTTTCTTATTATTGTTGTTTTACAATTGTAAATAGAACTTAATGAACATTTTTTTATGTAAAGGTTTTTCTGTATCTTGGGTTTTCTTTGTTTCCTCAATCTAGAGTATATAGCACTTAAGTGCATATCAGGTTCTATGGGAGGCCACAGGGCCACTTGGCCAGACCTTCCTAGGCCAGAGGAAGGTAACATGAGACCTTTCCATAGATCACTGATTTAGCAGAATTCAATTGGGAAAACTAGAAGATTCCTTCTTTATATGCAGAAGGGCTGCACTGATTTGCGTTCTCACCAGGACATATGGATGCTGACTTCACATCAGTCACACTTGCAGTGGGTAATTTTTACAGTGTTTACACGCTGGTCCTCTGTCTGGATGCCCTATCCCCACCCCTACACACCACATGAGGCTGAAACACACTGGGGAGGAAGGTGAAGGACACAGGGCCTAACCAGTGGGATCAGGCACATGGAATCTGCAAATTGGGAGAGTTGGGACCAAAAGAGGCAAATTAGTCACCAGAAGAGGGTGCATGGGAGGCCCCATAGTTGAGACCAGAGGTCAGCAGGCAAGAATCCAGGGACATAGAGTCTCAGCCTGGACTGTACACTGGAAACATCTGGGCAGGCCCATCTGCAATTACAATGGGTCTGCGGGAGGCTTGGTCACTAGGATGCTAGGAAGAATCCCTATCCCCCAGATTTTGCAGTGAGGATAGAGAATGGCCACCCAGAACACACAGGGAGGGTCAGGATTAGGATCAGGGTTAGGGTCAGGGTTAAGATTGGGATAGGGTCCATCAGGCTTCGGGTCAGTGTCAGGGTTGTAGTTAGAGTTAGGGTCAGGGCTGCTCTCCAGGCTCCCCACCCAGCTTGAGCCCCCCCTTCCCTGGTATCCCCACAGTTAGTCACCCCAGCTTGTCCTCCAGTATGGCCAACTGATTATCTCCATTTTCCTTTAAAAATAATTGTTTTGGACTCTCTTAAAGCAATATGTGTTCACTGTAGCAAGTCACAAAAACAAAGAGAAGTACGTAGAGAAAATTGATGGTTTGCATTTTTTCCAGCCAGTGATTTACACCGATCTCCTGCAGTGCTCAGCCTCTGCGGGTTCACAGACACAACTGGCCTGCTTTTCTCTCTCCAGGGTGAGGTTCCGTTCAAGAGGCTGAGTTATTCCTCAGACTCCTACAGCTTTGTCCCTTTGTAACTGAACAAACATTTATTGATACTTACTAGATGTCAGGCAATCAAGACCCAAATTCCAGTGCAACCTTCTAGAACTTTCAGTCCGAAGCAGGAGGAGGTATGAGACCCTCCAACAGAGCTTTTTTTTTTTTTTTTGCAGTTTTGGCTGGGGCTGGGCTCAAAACTGCCACCCCTGGTATATGGAGCTGGCACCTTACTCCTTGAGTCATAGGCGCCACCCCAACAGAGCATTTTGAAGCCTTCATTCACAGACCCCACGTGTCTTTTTTTTCTTTTCATTTTCCTGGAGATTAATTTGTAGCTGTTCTATGTTGAGGGTTTCTTCGTTTCAGACAATTTCTTAGGCTTTCGTGGCATTTCAGGGAGGCCATGACTATGCGCTCTGCCACTTTCTGCACTTCCTCTCTCTTCCCAGATGTCCTAAGGAAAGTCACCCTTCTCCTTTAACTCCAGGAGATCTGGATGTGCCAGCTCTACCCCGTGCGGCGCGTCCTAACCTGGGGCTCCTTTGTCCCTTTCCATTCTTGGCACCGAGTCACCCAACTCTCCTCCCCCAGATATCGGCAGGGCAGCCCTTGGGCCCAAGACTGTGGGGGCAGGTCTGGCCCTGAAAGGAGCCTTCGATGGGAAGTTGTCTCCCTGATTAGCCCGAGTTCTGCTGCTCTTAGCAGGACTGCAAGGACTGGGCCAAATGGTGCCTAAGTCTGGAAAGCCAACCTCAAATGAACTCAGGGCTGACAGGGGAGCCACCCCCCCCACCCCCCCATGCCAACCCAAGGCTCTATCTCCGGCAACTGAATGATCCACTCATACAAATGCAGAGTTAAATTAACTCCACGTTCAAAGAGGGCTTGCCACCTGCACAGCCTGGTGGGGGCTGTGAGGACACCTGAGACTTGGCCTTCACTCTCAGGTACAGCCCGGGCTAGAGCGAGGCAGACATGTGTGCAGTGTAGCTAGGGTTCTCTCGGGCTGTGTGGAGAAAGGGGAATCAGGAAGACTTCTTAATGGAGGTGGCATCTGAACATGGGCTTGAGGGAAGGGAAGAGATAAGGTGGGACGAAATAAGCAGGGAGGGAGTGAGCAAAGTGCCCCAGTGAGACCTGGGGTAAAACATGGCAGAAACCAGGGTGAGTGTGGAAAAGGGGGAAAAGCCCAGAGGGGAAGCAGCAGAATCTTTAGAGAAAGGGGAAGTCGCTGGATAGAGTCCTGGTGGAGCCAATGTCCAGGACTCGGGGTCTGATGGGGGCACAGAAGATTCCAGAGATGCAGACAAGAAATGGGAGACAAGAATAGGAATAGTGAGAGCAGAAGGGACCGAGCAGAGCAGAGACCGGCGTGTGAACCTGGTGGTGGCTGCAATGTGGGAGGGGTGGCTGACATGTCTTCCAGGTCACACTGCTCTGCAGGTGCTGCCTATCATGTGATGTGGGAAGACCCCAGCTGCGTCGGGACCACAGTCTGAGTAGCTGAAGCAGGACACTGGGGAACATGGTGGGTCATGGAGAGAGGACAGAAAAGGCCCTGAACAGCACCAAGGCTGGCACCCTGGAGGACAATGGTGACCGTGATCCCCAGCTGGAGCTCCCGCAGGTGGCTTCTGAGAAGTAAATGAGGACTGGCAACTCAGACAATGGAGGCCATGGTAGAAGTGAGGGTGGCTTCCCACAGCTCGAGTTCCTCCAGGAGGTCCCTGGCCACTGGAGGTCCCAGCAAAGCTTTTCTTTTAAAAGCCACACACACAACACACACCTGAGTGGGGAGAGGCAGGACCTTTGATCTAACAAGGACTATCTGCCATCAGGGGGACAGCCAAAGGAGGCGCTGTCCTCCTGGTCCTCCTGTGTTCCAGGGGGCTTTTCACTGGTCCCTGCAGCCACAGTTGAGCCACCATCCTTTCCTTGATTTGAAGGGGCACTCTGGGTTGGGCACAGCTGTGTCTCCCCCTCTCTGTGCAGGGCCGGGTGTGGGGGGTGCACTCAGAGGCTGTGTGCTGCCCAGACGCATGACCTAGATGTGCGTCCCTGTCCTACCTGACTACACGGTGCTTTGCTTTGCTTTTTGCTTTTTGGGTTTTTGTTTTTGAGTTAGAATCTCACTCTGTTGCCTAGGCTGGTGCGCTGTGGTGTCAGCCTAGCTCACAGCAATCTCAGACTCCTGGGTTAAGCAATCCTCCTGAGTAGCTGGGACTAAAGGAGCTCACCACAATGCCTGGATAATTTTTCTATTTTTAGCAGAGACAGACAGGGTCTTGCTCTTGCTCAGGCTGGTCTCCAACTCCTGAGCTTAAGTGATCTTCCTGCCTTCGCCTCCCAGAGTGCTAGGATTACAAGCATGAGCCACCATACCCAGCCATGAAGAGATCAGGACACAGAAAGACACCAGGAGTCTGCCCAGAGGAAAGACCATGTGACACGGAAGAGATAGCCGCCTGTGAGCCAGGGGAGAGGCCTCAGAAGACACCTACAGACGCCGTGATCTCAGACTTGGGGCCTCCAGAACTGTGCGAAATTGCATTCGTGCCGTGTGGTGGTAGCACTCTGCGTGCCAGACCCAACAACCTGGGACGAGGGCACAGGGACAGGAGGGGGTGGTCCGTGTTTCTCCACCTTTAGGGAGCCTGAGGATTTCATGAGCACCCTGCTCACCTCTGAATAATCAACTGATCAAAACACAACCCTCAATTTCCCCAGAACTGAGGATTCAAGAGAAACCTAAACTCAGCAGTTGCCCAAGAGGCACCAGAGATGCCACCTACAGACTGTGCCACATTCTAACCCCGAGGCAGCTGGGGAATGCTGTGGTGCCCCCACGCTGCGAGCCACAGGCCCTGGAGACACAGCCCTGCCACCTCTGCCCCATGGGGGAGTGCGGGGGAGAGAAGAGCAGGAGCAGGGCCCTCGGGGAGTGGGGAGTGAGCCCATAAAGAACTGAACCACCCCCTGAGCCTCCTTCCTTGGAGGGGTTCAGGGGTGCTGGGTGAGGGTGAGAGCCCAGCCCAGGGTGGGAACCCCACCCTCTATGCACCTCCCACCACTGTGCGTCCTACCTTCCCGCCTCCTGGCTGGTGCTTCAGGTTCTCGGTGGAGCCGATTTTGGATTTGACGTTCTTCAGGTCTGGCATGGGCACGGGGGCCGTCTGTAGGCGGCTCTTGGCGGAAGATGGTGACTTGGGTGGAGTGCGGACCACTGCCACCTTCTTGGGCTCTCGGGTTGGCGGCGTTGGCAGGGACGGGGTGCGTGAGCGGCTGCCAGGGGTGCCTGGGGAGCCGGGGCTGCTGTAGCCGCTGCGATCCCCAGATTTTGCAGGTTCACCTGGGAAGGAAGGAAGGGAGTGAAGCCAGGACTGGCAGGGGAGTTAGCCAGCCTGGGGGCTGCCTGTCCTGTGGGTCCATTCCCAGACTGTGGGTTAGGCAGTCGAGAAGAAGGTGGAAGGCTCAGTGCCATCAGCAGGAAGAAGCCCTGAGCACATCTCCAGAGAAATACCTTCTCTTGGCCTGGTCACTTAGGGACAGAAACAGCCCATCTCCCCGGAAAGCAACAGAGTGGTTGTCCGAGGACCACCCTACACCCCCTACCAGAGAGAGGACCAACTCTACCCCATAGTCCTGGGTCAAGAGATGGGCTACAGCTAGCTGTATGGTCTCAGGAAAGCCACTTCCCCTCTCTGAGCTTAGAGACTTCAATTTGAAATTGGACATAATTACAATGCCTTCAAGGGAGACAGACTCCAGGCAGCACTGGCAAGCCTGGGTCCATGTGACCCTTTACCCACAGGGTAAAGTTCAGGGCTCTTCCCACCCTCTCTGACTCCTCTGTGGAGCCTGGGCTCATGTCCATGCGTCCTTAGCTCTCCAGACAAGCTGTGCCACTTCATGCCACTGTCCCCCGCCTGTTCCCTCCCCAAGAATGTCCTTCCTGCCCACCAGGCATGGCAAATACCAACTCACCTGCCCCTTTCTAGGCACCACCAGGAAGGTCGTGTCTCCCTTCCCCTCCCGACAGACTGTTCTTCCGCCTCTGGGTAGCCCTTACCCCTGAACTTGCTTCTATACTGTACTCCCAGGCAGCTATTATCCTTCAACACTTTACTATTCTGTCTGTTGCGTGGGTCAGTGCTTCTCAAAGTGGACGCTTGCATCAGAATCCCTGGAGCTTTCCAGGAGGAAGGACATATAAAATGCAGATTTCTGGGCCCCATCCAGCTCTGATATTGCAGAATCTCTTGAGGTGGGGCCTGGAAGACTGTCTTTCTCTCAAGCTCCCCGGGGATGCTTGAGCAGCCTGAGTTTGAGACCCCACCCCACACCCCAGTCACAAGTGCCAAGGTGTTACGTGGCCCCTCCAGCTCTGACAGCCTGAGCTCTGCTGTCCCCATCCCTGCCCCAGGATCAGCTGAACCCATTCCTGATGGCGGGAATGGGCGGCCCACCCCCTATGAAGTGCTCATGCAGCCAGCGGGAGACTTGTCAAGGGAAGGGTAAGCACCAGTTTTGAGAATTTGGATTTCCATGTCTTGGGCGTCCCTAAAGTAGTCAAGCTCTGTGGCAACAGTGGAAGCTTTTTCTTCTTTTCCACATAAGGAAACAAGAGATGGGGGACGGAGGCTCTGGCTCCTCAGCCCTCCTACCCTCCTGGTTCCCTGGCAGTGGTAGCTCAAACCCTTTCTGTGCCTTTTTACTTACAGAGTGACCTTGGGCAAGTCATTTTCTCTCCCTAAGCCTGTGTTTTGAGGCTGAATGTAGGAACAGGTAGTGTCCAGCATGGCATCTGGTGCTCATAAAGACCAGTGGGAATTTCACACCTCGGACAGTCCAAACCTCCTGCATCCCCAAATACTGGGGGCCAAACGCTCCCCACCCCGACAGCCCCTGGCCATGCCCAGGTCCCTGGAGTAGGTAAGAACACGCAGGGCTAGAAAGTCCAACAGACAGACAAATCTGCGCAAACCACACACAGGAAGAGAAACGAGTCCAGGCTGTTCTATCCTCAGGCTCAGTACGGGAAACCTGCATTTAGAAGCGGAGCCTCCCAGCTCTAGAAACATAAGCCAATGATCAGCTGTGCACAGGGGGTCTGTCCCCTGGTGAAGCAGGCTGAGAATATCTCTCTCAGACTTTGCCCCTGCATGGGGTGGCTTTCTCTGCACTTGCTTGGTAGCTTAAAAAAAAAAAGATCCATAGAAAGTCTCGATATCATCAAGCTTAAACAGGGCCTTAATGAGTTCTCCACTGGGCAGGCCATGGGTGGCCCAGCCAGTGCAGCAGAGGGAGGCAGGGAGCGGGTTCGGGGACCAGGGCCTGTGCTGGTGGAAACGGGTCAAAGGCATCCAACAGGGAGGATCTGTCCACCTGCAGGCAGCCACCTGGAGCAGGTAAGACCTAAAGAGGTTGTTAAACAGTGTGAGTCAACTGGGGTGATATTAAGTGAAAACAAGGCAGGATCCAACCTGTATATAAATGCAATCAAAATTCTGCTAAGAAACCCTGCCATGTGCCTGAGGCCTAGTGCAACTTCCCGAGCCTGACTAGAAGTAGATCCATCGAGCTACTTCCACGTAGCAATGACTCAGCAAGGCCCGGC
>CAUYPK010089128.1:0-32861 GCA_963574355.1 Loris lydekkerianus
TTGATCCTATAATTCCTTTACTAGGTTTATACCCAGAAGACCAAAAGTCACAATATAACAAAGACATCTGTACCAGAATGTTTATTGCAGCCCAATTCATAATTGCTAAGTCATGGAAGAAGCCCAAGTGCCCATCGACCCTTGAATGGACTATCAAATTGTAGTACATGTATACCATGGAATACTATGCAGCCTTAAAGAAAGATGGAGACTTTACCTCTTTCACGTTTACATGGATGGAGCTGGAACATATTCTTCTTAGCAAAGTATCTCAGGAATGGAAGAAAAATTATCCAATGTACTCAGCTCTACTATGAAGCTAAATTATAGCTTTCACATGAAGGCTATAACCCAACTATAGCACAAGACTATGGGGAAAGGGCCAAGGAAGGGGAAGGGAGGGGGGAGGTTTTGGTGGAGGAAGGGAAATGGGTGGGGCCACATCTATGGTGCATCTTAGAATGGGTACAGGCAAAACTTAGTAAATGTAGAATACAGATGCCTACATACAGTAAGAAAATGCCATGAAGGCTACGTTGAACAGTTTGATAAGAATATTTCAGAACCCCGCACATTGTACCCCTTGATTGCACTAATGTACACAGCTATGATTTAACAATAAAAATAAATAAATAAATAAAATGCTATCTTGGCATACAGCAAAAAAAAAAAAAAAAAAAACACATTTCAGAAATGAAAAAGAAAAACAAAAAACAAAAGTCTGACCAGCAGGAAACTCGAAATAGCTGCAATTTATAGAGTGGGGGTAGCTGGGTTTCAGTACATTTTGTCAGGTAAGTGCTGTATGACCTTGGGCAAGTCATTTTATTTCTGAGTCTCCACTGCTGCTTCTATAAAATGGGGGATCAAAGCCTTATTTTACTTGCATTTAAACACATTGAATACTGCACTAGGACCCTCAAGGTTGCAAAAGGAGTTCACTATCTGTCTCACCTATTCTGGGACATACCCCATGTTGGGAAGTATTGTCCCATTTCCCAGAAGCAGCTGAGGCTGAGGAAGATGGAGGGATAAGGTCCAAATTCTACAGCAAATAGCAGATAATAAGGAATTATATCTGGGTCCCATGATTAGATCTACTGTCCTCTTCATCCCCTTATCCTGCCTGTGGCCAGGGAGCCTATATGGCCAGGCTCCTCACAGCCACCACAGGCTTTGGAACCCAGGCTGTGGAACAAGCCCTCCCAGGAGGTGACTGGTCTTTTAACAATTCTGCTGGAACACAGCCACACAGAAGCTCAGATGGCAGTGTGCATTAACTTGGAGAATTAATCACCACCATAAGAGTTAATTATTTAGAGATACTGCTCCTCCTCCACCACTTTTCAAATATACCTCCTTAAAATGGGCTGGTGAATGAGGTACCTAGAGTAGTCAAACTCACAGAGACACCAAGGAGAATGGTGGTGCCAGGGCCTGGGGGAGGAAGAAATGGGGAGTTACTGTCTAATGGACTGAGTTTCAGTTTGGAAAGATGAATAGAGGTCTGGAGATGGATGGTGGCAGTGCCTGCATAACAAGAATATAATTTGATGCCACAGAACTGCACATTTAAGAATGGTTAAGACAGGCAATTTTATGTGTATTCTACCACAATTTTAAAAAATGGCCTTAGAGACTCTACTGAGGGATTCTCTACCACGGGCCCCAGCAGTTATTAAATTGCATTGGTTTTTCTCACCCCAAATCCAAAAGTCACAAAATAAAAACTACTTTAAGCATTAAAAAAAAAAAAAAAAAACAGTGCCTGTTATAAAGTAATTGCTATAGCAGTAATTGCTATGGACTTTATGTCCATAAAGTTCATGTGCAATTTAAAACAGCTGTTTTTGTTGCAATGAACTTTATTTACAACAAAAATATGATGCTTCATATATCTTGGGGAAGTAGACTGAATATAAATTGTAAATTTTTCTTTTTGATAACACAATAGTTTAGACAAATCTGATCTGAGATCTCCTGGCATATGTGTACATCTACAAACACACATGCTATTTTTACCTTGAAAGTGAAAGTAAAACTATAATAATATTCTGATCCTAAATGTAAGTTTCTGTTATTCAAAATTCTGTGATCGGAACTGCTGCAAAATCTGTTTACCAGACAGCTACCAATTCTTGTATTTCATTATGTTTGAGTAATTTGGGCCTCAAAAGAGAATTGTGGTTAAATAGGACAAAGAGGATAATGCATTAATAATCTTAAATTTATTGGAAGGGTAGCACCTTATACTAAACACGGGCTCAGACATCAGACTGTATTGGCAAAAAGTCACAGATACCAACATCTGTTTCAGAAACAACTTTCCACAACCATCTGACTGGAGATAAAAATATCCACATAGTTCTTGGGTAAATAAAATCTTTCTTTGCTCTGGAAGTGTTTAATTTGTGATTCGAATTTTCTTTCAAGGGTAACACTCTATCTGGCTCTTGGAGGTCTTGTCCAGGGAAGCGGGGGTGAATGTGATGGGCCCTGGATCTACTCAAAGAGCTGAGTGATCCAGAGGGTGTCTGTAGCAGGTAAACAGGTAATTACCATGTTGTGTGGAATCTTACCTCCTGGGCTGGAAACAGTGATAAAATGTGTGTGAGCTCAGGTATAATACTTAACCTCAAGCCACAATAGACATTTTCAGCATTAGCTACAGTTTTCAGAACACTCACACTTCATGCCTTATCTGCCAGTCATGGTAACCCAGGTGACAGCAAAAATAAACCCATTAGCCACTTTTAAATGGCTGAGTTCATATTTTCATTATAAATACTTGGGGTTTGCAACAACCACTAAATCATCCATTGCTCCACTCCCCTTTGCTTTTCAAAATATTTGTAGACTCTTGGAGTTCTCACCTTTGTTTACATTGTTTTCATTACAACTATTGATCCAGTAAGAGTTATTTATTGAACACCAACCCTTTGTAATAGAAATTATAGCATATGCAGAAGTAAAGCCACATTTAACTTGGCTTTTGCAAGATTTAAGATACTAAATCATATACTTTAAAAAAGAAAAGTGTAGGATGGTAGAACTAGAATTCTCAAGTCTGTGATGCAGACTTACCCAGCATGCCCTGGGTGGAGGAGCTGGGGTCTAAAATGACCCATGAAGGCTAAATAAGAAATGGGATAAATAGTCTTGCTGTGTGACTTAGGGAAGGGGGAGGGGTCCAGTAGGTGATCAACTTGTGAAGATATGAAGTTGGGAATGAGCTTGGCAGGTTTGTAGAAAGCCAGCAAATCAGGCTTGAGTCAGGCCCTCCACACAGGCAGGGGCAGATAGACAGGACTGGCCCCCAGCCTCTCTTGTGTCTGAGCTTGTGCACGTGTAGAACTGTCTCCTTCACCGCACTGCACAAGATCCAGCTAACCGACACCCTCAAATCAGGGAAATGTATTCTCTACATTCAGGGGTTAGAAAGCAATTTTTACAATTATAATCTTATATTGCTAATTCTCTTTTATAAAATAGAAATGCATGTGTACAAAGTTTACTTAAGATGCCATCTTTAAAGTTCACTTAAGATGGTTTGCACAGATACTATAAAGTGCAATGAAAGAGCATGAAACAGAATGAAGAGAAAATAATAAAGAGAAAACAAAAGTATGCATTAATTAGAGCCATAAATAAGCTTAGTACTAATTATAGGTCACGTGGGACTATAAATTTGTCTTTTGGCAGCATGGAGAGAGAAGCCTGATGGTTATGGGAAAGTGGTCATTTAATCTGTCATAGTCACATGTATCGTTAAAGTCATTAGGAGCATTAGGAATCACCCATGTCCAACCTTATTATTTCAAGAGGTGGCAGGTGGGGTTCCAGAGCCCATGACTATGATCACAGAGCTAGTCAGAGCAGAATAGAAGTCAAATTTCAGAAGTGCGGAAATTACTCTGAGAGGAGATTAAGAATTAGAAATAAATCAATGAATAAAGGTCATCATTCGGGTTTGGACCCCATTAGAGAAAAGTCCGATTTCTTCTGCAAAAGCCACCATTAAGATGTGAATTAAAGAGCATTCTAAACTCCTAATTAGATTGCCTTAATTGTTGTTACATTCAGTTTGAGCATAGTCTTCATGAGATGTTGTATTTCTTGCATATCCTTAAGCATCAGCAATATACTGTATCTTCTGTTTCACCACCATCACCAGCAAGGTCAAGGACGAGCCATTCCCTGGTACTTTGGCCCAGACATTTTCTGTTTTGGAGAATTTTTATTCACTCAAGAGTGGGTTGTAATCACACATCCTCATCCTGGTCAGGAAATGTGTTTTCACTAAAGCTATAATTTACTACTCAAGTCTCTTCCATTCATAACAAAACGGTGACTCTACAGGAAAGACCTCGTTATGCAACTTTGTTGTTGCAAGGAGAGGAGAAAGGACTAAAGTCAAAGCATTGTTAATTCAGTGCTGAGAATACTTGCTGGAGACAGCACTACAGCTGTAAAGCCTATCTGACATAACAGCAAGAAAGAATGGGGTGTCTGCCCATGTGATTAAGAGAAAGTCTAAACAGAATTGAGGAAGGAGACCTGGAAAGGCACTTTGTGAGAGATTTGGAAGATGGCCATGAAACAGCAGCCCTCTTATCACTACACTCCGAAAAGCCATGTCAGACTCTGGCCAGCGGCATCTCCCCAGCTGCTGCACCTCTGCAGATCCTCTCCACCGTCTCCATCTCCTAGGCCAGGCATGTGCTTCCCTCAGGATAGAACACATCACTGACACAGGAAGTAGTGCGGAATTGACAGGGGTACAGCTCCTTTTCAGGAGCTCTGACTTGTCCTGCTCTTCACTTTGATTTTCTGTCCCTTGCTGCTGTTCCAACCCCAGGCACAAAGCCCATATTGTGAGCTCCCACAAGTGCCTAAAGTCAAATTCCTCCCATAAGTCCCTAGTGGTTCTTCTTCTTATATCCAAGCCTGACTAATATGCTGATCTGAGCTTAGCACTTAAACATTTTCCACAGTGGGCCCATCCTACCCTCTGATCTCTGGGGAGCCATGCTGAACTCTGTAAGAACAGCAAGTCATTTTGCCAAAAGGGTACCTGAAGTGCAGAAGTTCCTTCCCTCCCACTTTCCAAGATTCCAGTTACCCATAGTCAATTGTGGTCTGAAAATATTAAATGGAAAATTCCAGAAATACATAATTCATAAGATTTAAATCTTGTGCCATCCCACTCCATCTTGCCTGGGATGGGAGTCATCCCTTCGTCCAGTACATCCATATTGCATTTTCTACACAACCGTGAGTCATTTAGCAGTCACCTCAGTTATCACATCAATTGTGGCAGTATCACAGTGCTTGTGTCCATGTCACCCCTATTTCACTTGATAATGGCTCCAAAGCACAGGAGTAGTGATGCTGGCAAGCTGGATGCACCAAAGAGAAGCCATAAAGTGCTTCCTTTAAGTGAAAAGGTGAAAGTTCTTGACTTAATAAGGAAAGAAAAAAATGTATGCTTAGATTGCTAAGACCTGTAGTAAGAACAAATCTCCTATCTATGAAATTGTGAAGAAGGAAAAAGAAATTTGCACTAATTTTACAGTCGCACCTCAAACTGTATGAGTTACCGCCATAGTTGGGCAACAATCAGGCCCAGTACTATTCAGTTGTGAGCATCCACCAAGGATCTTGGAATGTATCCCTGGAGGATAAGGGGAAACTACTGAGTCAAAAATACATCATATTCTCAAGTAGCTTCAGAAAGAATATTCTTCTTCAAGTCAGTGGAGGATAAGTCAGCCAGAACTGTGGAAGAGCAGTGGTCCTCACTTGGGGGAAAAATGGCAGGTAACAAGATGCATTTGCCTCCCTTTTCATAAGGTAACATTATCCCCAGTGAGATCAATAGCCCTTGTTCTTCTAGCACTTGGGGCTTTTCTTAGAGTTTCTATTATTGTGTGACTTTTATGAATGGGAAGAAATTATAAAAATACTAAGAAATATTGGAAAAATGAAAACATAATCCCTATCTCATAATTCCTCTTCTCCAGCATGACAAATGTTTTGTATATTATCTGTTTGTTCAGTGTGTATCTTGTTCACTGGATTCTGAGAGCTCTATGAAGGCAAAGGGCCTGTCTCTTGTTCTCATCCGTCACCCTGACGTGTATTAAGTATGCACCATGGTATGTTCAGGACTGAATGCATAATTGACTGAAAGAATAAATGAATACGTGCACCAGCCTTCCAGCTTACTATGTGATTTCCACACTTTTTTTCCGTTCAGTTCATCTTACATATCACCACCATATGATTTTTCCCAAACAATTACATTTGTTGTATTGCTAAAGTGACTTACTTTCCATCTATAGCATGAAGCTGAACTGCTCTGCTTCACTTTGAGGGATGGCTCCAAAATCTAGCTCCTTGTATTAGCCAAGATTCTCCAGAGTAATGAATGGAATCAATAAGATGTATGGAGAGAGAGAGAGATTTTAAGGAATTGCAGTTGTGCAGTTGTAGAGGTTTGGAGGGTCCAAAATTTGATAAGGTAGGGCAGCAGGCTAGAGACTCAGGGAAGAGTTGAAGTTCTGGTCCAAAGGCATTCTACTGACTGATTCTCTTCTTGTTTGGTGGCATCTAGTCTCTGTTCTATTAATGCTTACCAGTGATTGGATGAGGTCCACTTACATTATTATGGGTAATCTGCTTGAATTAAAGTCCACTGATTTAAATTTTAATATCACACAAAGAAACATCTAGAATGTTTAACCAAATATCTGGGCACTTAGGCCTGGCCAAGTTGACACATAAAATTAACCATCCAACCCCTTATTTCTTACCTACTCAAAGACATCCCCATCCACCCTGCCCAACTATTCCACTTTCTAGCTTCCCATCCCTGCCACTTTCTTTCCTGAGTCAGTCCTTCCCGGAGAGCCACCCTCACATCAGTCAGGAACCCCTCTTTCCTCTCCCTGATTCTTAGAATCCCACCTTTTCCCAATGATGACTCTACTGTGGTCCCAATCCCTGGGCTGCAGACTGGTACCAGTCCCTGGCCTGTTAGAAACCAGGCCACACACCAGGGAGGGGAGTGGTGAGCAAGCAAGTGAACCTTCCTCTGTATTTACAGCCACTCCCAATTGCTCTCATCTCTGCCTGAGCTCTGCTGCCTGCCAGATTCCCCCCACACCCATTCATGGAAAAACTGTCTTCCATGAAACCTGTCCCTAGTACCAAAAAGGTTGAGGACCAGAGCTCTACCAACCTCTCCAGCCTCCTCAGATCAGGTATTTTTCCCAGAGAACACAATATACATAAATTATTTGAGTTGCAAAGAACCTCAGAGTAAATTAAATAAATTCAACTCTTTTTTTTTTTTCTTTGACAAAACAAAATAAAAACAAATGAAGTTGTAGTTCTGCATTACTTAGAAAGCCAAATCAAAACCCTGCGTACTTCTGCCCAGTCCCAGGCTCCTGCAACTCCACACACAGGAGGGTTAGTTTTACTCACCATGGCTAGATTGGAGGGCATTAGAAAGCTATAGGTTTTACTATGTTCTCCAGAGCATTGGACCGCAAAGTAGGGTGAGCATACCCCAGGAGTACACAGTGGCATACGGAAAGAAAATAGAACTTGTATTTATTTTTATTCTTCATTTTATCTTTCTAACTATTCTGTTTCAATGGGTATTGTAATATCACAGTATATTGATACCGTAGGATATGTATATACTTTATAAATAAATGCAATGCATATACAGAGGTGCATACCTTCATTATATATGTATCCATTCTCAACAGATAGGATTGTACCGCACATACACATAATTAGTAGCATCTAATTCTCAGCTACCAAGCCAATTCCTCAACACCCAATAAAATATATATCCATTACCTATTGTGAACCAAAGAACGTTTGGGCCATTTTGGAGGAGGTCTCCCTCCTCTGCTCTTTGAAATGCCTGTTTTTTAAGCCTTTCAGTAAACCCCTTGGCTTCAGGCAGTTTCAATCTGTTCAAATTCCTAAGGACACTTAAAGGCAATAGCTTCATTTAGAGAGGTCTTTCTTGAGATTTGTAGGAAGGATAAGTGAGAGAGAAGGCTAAAGATCATGACCTCCACTTGCAGGAACACCTGGGTGATATTTTCCTATGAGCTCACAGACAGTGAGTTTATTTTGGTAACTTTCTGGAGATGACTCAAGTTCTAATTGGAAAGCAAGCCTGTGTATACAGGGAGAGAAGAGAAACAGCAAGGCCAGAGTGAGCGCCCGGCAGTGTTGTGACTGACAAGTGCCCTGCTCTCGCCCAACTCACATGCTTGTCTAGCTGTGGGCGTGGAATTCAAATCAAACATTTGTAATTCCTTCCTAAGTCCAAAAATGTGACAAAAACCTTTGAAACAAAGAGTTTGAATAGAGGTTTGCCTCTTCTGGATAAAGGTATGAAAGAAAGCTGACTACTGAAATGAAAGTGATTTTTATTTCTATTCCTCATGAAAGCATATTTTACTTAGAGCAACTTAGTAACTAGCTTTCCCCTCCTGCCCCTTCCTAAAGAAAGCTAAAGAAAAACATAATTCATTGATTTTCTGGTAGTTCCCACCTTCAAGTTGAAGTCCCTTGTCACACTGACTATAAATCATGTCCTACTTTTTCATGATTTATACAAACATGTATAAATTTATACACTGATTTATAAAAACCTAGGCAAAAAAAATCTAACAATTTTATTTGAGCAAAGAATGATTCTCAATTCAGGCAACCTTTAGAACCAAATAGAGGTTCAGAGAATTCTATTCTATAATGTGGGCAATAAGTATATACAGGCCCCAAGTTACAAACATCCCACTGACATTCAACTCATATTTATGAATTGAGGCTATTACAGGTAATAAATAAATGTACTTGTTCCAACTTACATACAAATTTAGCTTAAGAAAAAACTTATCTCCTTTGTAACCTAGGGACTACCTGAATGGACTGAAAAAACCTGAAAAGAAAACAGAAACAAGGAACAAAAAGCAAACTGGTCATTTCTGCTTTACTCTCCTTGCAAAGGTTAAAGCAGAGGCACTTCCTTATTGTGACAGCTAAAACTAGCCTGTTCAGGGATTTGGCTATTACCTCTCTCTCCTGATTTCTGAGATGGTCAGATAAACGACTTAGTTTGGGGATAGACTCCATTTCGTTTTGGGTTGGTTTGGGCCTGGGCAGGAGTTCAGTCCAAATCAACAGCATCTTACAAATTTAATTTAACAACAGTCTATTTCGGAAATCATTGCATTCTTCTCAATATACCTAAAGAATAAATAGAATAAGCTTTATCTCCTTAAACATAAGCAAGAATTTTTCCAAAATATACCTAATTTTTCCCATAAAACTTAAGAAACTGACCAAAAAATAATTTTCTGGATGCTTTGTAAATTGGTAATTTTAGAAGTATTTCCTCCAGACAAAACATTTCTGGTTACAGAATTCACCAAAGGCAATTAGTTGTCTTTAGTAGTTTATTCCTATGATGTAACTCTTTTCTATCAAGATAGTCCACTTAGTTAAAGATAGTCCAAAATTAGTTAAAAGTGGAATCAATTATGTTCGTAAAGCACTATTCAGGATAGCACTGCTGGATAGCTACAGATGTTCCCACACCTGCTGACTACATCCAAAATTCAGTACCATCCTCTGTACAGGAAATTATTATTATTCTCCCTGGTTTCCTTCCTGTAGTCAGAAATATGTCGAACAATGACATAACACAACAGCATTTGCTAATCTAGAATTACAGTATATGAAGAGTATGATCCCAGAGGCTCAGCCCTGCCTGGGATCTTACCAACATCTGGAGGTGAGTTAAGGACCAGGAAAGCCAAAATACATTCCCCAAGGGAAGGTGAGTCATACCTCTCTCTGAGATACTTGGATTCCAAAGCAGAAAAGAAAAAACAAATACATCTTAACATTCAATAATAATCCTCAATAACAGCTTGTGCAATGTTACTTGGATGACTCAAATATGGTGATTGATTTTTTACCCTCTTGAAATTAAATAATTTTGAAATCTAAAAATGTATTTGAAATAAAAATCAACCATGTATTTTTATTTGTGAATTGAGTATCTAGGATTCTAAAAGTCTCGGCAAAGTATTAAAAATCCATCAATTATTAAAACATTTGTCTCTATGGAAGAAGCATGTACCAGGGACAGATGCAAAGAAAACAGCATTGATGGCACCTTCAAAGTCAACAGGGCAGAACTGCACAGTTAAAGGGGCTCTCTGTCCTGAATGATGGCAGGGGATAGAGATTGGAGAAATGATGCTAAACAGGGGAAAATACTATTTGAGTTCTTGAGCCATGAAAAAAGAAAGAGGATTTGGTGAATGAAACCCACACTAGCTAGAAGTGAAAATAGTTTGTGTTCCCTTTTGCAAATATGTGACCTTTGGCTGGCCAGTTAACTCAGCTGTTTGGAGCATGATATTTAATAAGATCAAGTCCAAGGATTCAAGACCACTGCCAGGTTAGCAATAATCATCACAATGAAGACGCTTTCTTTCAAGACCAAAGACTGATCTACTATCCCTAAACAGTCTCCTAGAAATAAGACCCTTTTTGCTGAACAAAAGTCCATGATAGACTGAGAGTAAACTGCTAAACCTAATTGGAAAAATGAACCGCTTCATTGTGACACTGGGCAAGTTTCTTAACCCCACTGAGTCCTAGTATCCTCATACTTAAATGCAGCTTCTAATGCTACTGACTAGATACAGTTGTTACAAAGATTAAATAAGGAGTTACTATGTGGAAAACTCTCAGAAGACTACAAGATGTAGAGTAAATGCTCAATGAACATTAGCTACAATTAATATTATTATTTTCTTATAAAATATTAGTGGCAGATCAGTAGAACTTTTGTCTTTTGAGAAAGCATGTTCTTTAACAGGAATCAAGGAACACTAGAAATTGAAGATGAAAGGTAAGAACTAACACAATAGTTAGGCAATAGGAATTAGTGGCTATAGTGAAAAAAATGTCCTTGAAGAAGCTTAAGCAAGGAAATGCTATGACAATTTAAAGGATTCAGAAGAGAAGCCATAGTGAAGACTCACTTGATTAATATTAGAAACTTGAATGTGGCTGGGTGTTGTGGTGGGCACCTGTAGTCCCAGCTACTTGGGAGGCTGAGGCAAGAGAATTGCTTAAGCCCAGGAGTTTGAAGTTGCTGTGAACTGTGATGCCAAGGCACTCTACCAGGGGTAGTCTTGACAAAGCGAGACTCTGTCTAAAAAAAAAAAAAAAAAAAAAGCTGAATGTGATTTAGAAGCTGTATTTTCTGATGTAAGCTAAGTTCACCTGGATAGCGTTGAAACACATTCTTCTTAGTAAGTTAGCTCAAGAATGGAAAAAAGAAAAAAAATCCAAGTACTCAATACTAATATATAAATGACTACATGCCCACACAAAGGATAAAACACAAATGGAAGAAGGGAGAGGGGAAGAGGGAGGATGATTGGCAGGATCTCACCTAAAGTGCACTAAGTGAGGGTGTTCAGCACACTCACTGAGTTAAGGGTTCAACTAGAACTAGAACTTTACCTTGGAATTGAAAACAGTATAACCCAAACATTTGAACTCTCATATAAAATCAGAAATAAAAAAAAAAAAAATAGAAGCCGTATTTTAGTTTATTTGGGCCTTTCCTGAGGTAGAAATGTGGTGGTAAGAATATGATGTGTGGTTCGGGCTCCCTCCTGCCTGTATTATCTTTGCAGAACAGTTTCTTTTGCATAACCCTAGATGAAAACAGTTCCCACTTGTGTGTACTGAGCTTGCAAGTGGAAGGTCGAAATCCATAAGCCTGAAGAGAAAACAGTCTGCCTCAAAGTAAAAATGTGTGTCAACATGCTTTCCCCAGCACCCCCCCCCCCCTTTCTCAGAAGTCTGCTCTTGTGTGTGGAGGTGTTGGGTAGGGCTGGGGGTTGTTAGGGTGGTTGCTGAATCAGTCCGGTGGGATCAGAAGCTAAGTAAACTTCCTCTGCAACAATGAATACCCGCTAAACAAAGGATTATCCCCAAGTGGGAAAAAAAAAAGGATGTCTTTGCTGTCAGTCATCACTCCCTTCAGGGAAAAATCTCCTGAAAGGCGGACTCAGATGCTTACAAATAGAGCAGCTTTCCCAAATCTGATTATGAGCCCTTTGGGCTTTGAAAATTATGGCAGCTTATGAAAAGTAACCACAGAGTCCTCTGTGGGTGTGGAATAGGGCTCTGGGGTAGCCTCCTGGGAGGGGAATAACTTCAAGCCCAGCCTTCCAGGTCTAGTTGCCAAATAAAAATAAAAAGCTTTCCGTCAACACAGAACCATTTGCAGCTTTGGCTTTAAAAAAAAAAAAAACCAGTAAGTTCTTTTTGGTTTTTTGTTTTGTTTTGTTTTACTCATGTAGACATTTATGGTTAATATAAAATCTAAAATTACAAGAATTCAAATACAACATAAACTAGTACAAACCAAGTACCTCCACTTGCCATGCAGTCTTAAAGAAAATGCGAAGCATGTGACTTTTTTTTTTTTTTTAATCACAACTTACCCCAAGGAGCTAGAGGCTAAGGTAGGGCTGGTGGCACCTTGTCCCTCCCCTGCCATGACAGACCTTGTTAATCAATCATGGTACTGTTTCTTTTAAACAAAACATTCCAGGCATTTACCCATCCATCAGAGATGGCATGGAAGCAGAGACTGAGTTGAGAAATAGCTGAGAATCTCTGAATGAACTCAGAAGAAACATATTTATAAAAGGGTACATTAGACTGAGTACCATAATGCTGAGAAAAGAAAACTAGGTGAGAGCAATACTTGTTAAACTGCATCATGCATCCGAACCACTTTGAGGACTTGTTAAAACAGAATGCTGGTCCTCACCCTGGAATTTCTGTTTAAGTAAATCTGGGTCAAATGGAAATCTAATTTTTCATTTTTCACAAGCTTCCAGGTAATGGTGAGGCTGATGGTAAAGGGACCACATTGGAGAACCACTGGACTAGGACTTAAGGACACTATGGTAGGCTGATAATGGCTCACAAGGGCACATCCTAATCCCTGGAATCCAGGAATGCTACCTTACATGGTAAAGTTTTCTCACATGTGAATAAATTAAAGACATTGATGGGAGGAGATTTTCCTGGACTATCTGATTGGGCCTGCTATGGACTGAATGTCTGTGCTCCCTCAAAGTTCGTATGTTGAAGCCCAAACATCCAACATGATGGTATTTGGAAGAGGGGCCTTTGCAAAGAGATTAGATTTTGTTGAAATTGAGACGATAGGGCCAATGTGATGAGATTAGCGTTCTTATAAGAAGAGGCAGAGCTCTCTATCTCTGCCTTGGGAGGTCACACTGAGGAGGCCAATCAGGAATGAGACCCTTGGTCAGAGCCTGGCTATGCTGGCACTCTGAACTGGCCTTTCCCACCCTTCAGAACTGTGAGGAATAAATGTCTGTTTTTTAAGCCACCCAGTCTGTAGTATTTTGTCACAAAAGCCAGAAGCACTAAAACGGACCCTGAGTGCTATCACAAGGGCAGAGGGAAATCAGAGACACAGGAGAAGAGGGGGCAAGGGGATCATGGTGGCAGAGACTAGAGTGATGTCACCACAAGCTAAGGAGTGGTAGCTGGAAGAGGCAAGGAGTGGCTTCTCCTCTCAGCCTCCAGAGGGAGCATGTCCCTGCAAACAAGTTGATTTCAACCCAAAGGAACTGACTTGGACTTCAGACCACCATAACTGTGAAAGAACAAACGGTTTTCAAGCCTCCATAGAAAAGTGAGTAACATGCAGTCTTAAAGCTGACAGACTAAATATACAAAACAGCCAATGGCCAGACCATTTATGACGACATAACACTGAGCCACAACCTTTGTAGCAAACAGCCCAGAATGGCCAGGACTTGGTCAGTAACTGCCAGATCCCTAATTTTTGCCTTCCTCTTCCAAATCAGGACAAACTAGAGAAAGCCAAATATGTTCCCTGAACCACTCCCAGGCGATTGCCCTGCTTCCAGTTTGCCTGACTCTGGCTTCCTTGTGCCAACAACCTCTTATTAAAGCACCCCTGACACTTTCCCTGTTTTTCATTATAAAACTTTTCCATTTTCCTTCCTAACTTTGAGTCTCTACCAAATACAAGTGATGCTGGCTAACTCCTTGGTACAGAAAGGTCTGAATAAATGGCTTCAGTTTCCTCTCAGGTGTGTGTTTTATGTTTATTTTCATAAATCCTTTGTCCTGATAACAAGTGAATAGTCGTTTTTGATTCCACACCAAGTAGTCTCTTGCTCATAGAAGATATTCTGTGATTATTTTCAAGGCTGAAGCAAATTTAGTATAACCTCCCCTGTTACAGAGAAGGAAACCAAGACCTGGAGAGATGAGCTGATTTGCTTAAGGTGGTATAGGGCAAGATTAGGACCCAGAGGTTTGGACTCCTAACCCAGAACTTTTTTCACTGGGAGATTGACTTATTGCTCCCAATCCTGCCCCTAATTCACCCCTATGCCATGGCCTGGGGTCCAAGGGTTGTACGGTTCTGTCTTGACTTTGAGTGTGGTCATGTGACTTGCTTGCTAATGGGATGTTAACATTCCTGACTCAAACAAGGCTTGAAATGTGCTTTCACAGTTGGGCTAGCCATATTGTACGTTGTAAGAAAAACACGCTTTAGTTGTCCACTGGTACAAGGAGGATGAAAGTCTCAGGAGCCGTTGTGCACTCTACTGCAGTAGAGTCCAACCTAGGTTAGTCTATTTTGGCTGACCTGTGGATGCATGAGCAGGAAATTATGAGGATATGTGCCATGGTTTGAATGTTCATTCCTCCAACACTCCTGTTTGAACTTATTTCCCAGTGTAACAGCATTAAGTGGTGGGAACTTTAAGAGGTTATAAAGTCATGAGAATTAACCTATTCATGAAGAAATGGATTAGTGAGTTTTTATGAGGAGTAGGTTCATTATCACAAGAGTGGGCCAGTTAAAAAACCACTTTGACTCTCAATGAGCCCCTCTGGCCATATGACACCCTGCACCACCTCAGAACTCTGCAGAAGTTCCCCACAAGAAAGAAGGCCCTCACCATACATTGACCCTTAACCTTGGAGTACCTCAAAAGTGATCATAGTGATATTCAGCAAAGAGTTATGTAGCACTTTTTCTAGGATGAGCTCACAAACTTAACTGTCAACCTCATATGTGTATAATTACACAAGTACACACAGCATGGAATATTGTCTGAGTATACAATCATAGTGAAACATCGAGAAAGATATATAGTGGTAACATAGCACAGGGTAGCTCAGAGCTTCACAGAGGACAAGAAAAGTGTCAGGGGAACTATAAAAGAGAAGTCTGGTCATAGGTAATGTTTTGGATTTTCTATGTGGAGAATGCATTTACACATTACTTACATAATAAATAATTTAAAAATATATAAATTAAAGATTATATAGCTGTCAACAAAATAGCTGTTTTTATTCTGATCATTTTAAAACTGTGTTCACATATCCTTTGATACTTCACCTCTCAAGAGATGAATCTTAATTCTTTCCCTTTAAATGTGGACGGGACTTGGTGATTTGCTTTTAGAGAACAGAATACAGCAGAAGGAATTGGGGTGTCCCTTTCAAGATTAAGTTATAAAAATATTTTGGTATGTAGCTGTGTCCATTCATTCTCTCTCTCTTTCTCTCTCTCTCTCCCTCTGAACACTCACTTTAGAGGAAGCCATGATGTGAGCAGACCCATAGAAGGTTCCATGTAGTGAAGAACTGAATCCTCCTCCCAGGATCCACAGGAGTGAACTTGGAGACAGATCCTTCAGTTCCATGCAGACCACCAGAGACTACAGCCATGCTGATAGCTTAACTGTAGCCTCATGAGAGGCCCTCAGTAGGAACCACTCAGCTATACTGCTCCCAGATTCCTGCCCCAAAGAAACCACTGAGATAAATGTTTGTTGTTTTCAGCCTCTAAATCTGAAGATAATTTTTTACACAGCAGTAGATGACTAATACATAGATTCATTAGACTAACAGTGGCTATCTGCAACAAGATAATATTTCCAACCTGGAGCACATGGAAATGTTTTGAATGAAAAGAAGTATATCTCAATTCAGTTAAGCATATATTAGTGTGTCAGGAATTGTGAAAAGTATGAAGTTAAAGTCCTTGTTTTCAATGTGTTTATAATCACTAGACATGGAAACTCCCACTTCATCAGGGAAAAAACAATGACGATCTACCAGATCTTTCTTGCATGACAGCAATCTCCCCAAATCCTAGTACACATCCTTTCAAAAAGTGTTTCTCTAAAGATTCAGATAAACAAGAGGAATAAGTTTTGAGATATATTGCATGGCAGTGTGATTATAGTCAATAATAATGTATTGTATAATTCAAAATCATGAGAAGAACAATTTTCAAATGCGTCCCCTTAAAAATAATAGGCAAATGAGGTGATAAATGTTTATTACTTTAATATAATTATTTCACATTGTATACATATCTCAAAACATCACATTGTATCACATAAATGCATAGAATTATGATTTAGTAATTAAGAATAATATTAGCTTTAAAATTTTTAAATATTTCTGTTCCCTTCAGAGTGGAATTTTTCTTTTGCCTTCAGAATGGCTTCTCTTAAGCCCTGCTCCCTGAATCACACCAGTAATTTGAAGGCCACATAGTATGTAGGTATAAGAATACAGGCAGGCTCCCAATTATGGAAAATATGCACTCCAACATGTTAACATTAGTTACAGTCATCACTGGGTATTTGGATATCTGATGATTTACCCTTAACAAATATGAAGTGACCATCCTTATCCTTACTGATTTTTGTTGGTTTAAAGCCTATTGTATCTGCAAATAAAATTGCAAACCTGCTTTTTTCTGATTTCCATTTGCCAGAAATATACATGACCATCCCTTCATCCTGAGTCTAAATTATTTTTTAAGGTAAGATGAGATTCTTGTATGCAGCAGATAACTGGCCTGAGTTTTTGTTCAGCCAACCTGTGCCTCTTTAGAGGACAATTTAAGTCACTCACATTAATTGAGAATATTGATAAGCCTGATAGAATTTGGGGTATTGAGTTTTTTGAAAGTCCAGTGGACATTTTTAATCCTTTTGCACTATGAAAGTTGGAATTTGATTCAAAGTTTCTGAGTGAGTTTACTTTTGTGGTGGAGGATTGAGCTGGTCATTATGGAGGATAGGTCTGGGAATATCCTGGAGAGCTGGCTTAGTTTTGGCAAATTTCTTCAATATGTAAATGTCATTAAAGGATTTAATTTCTCCAGCATAAATGAAACTCAGTTTAGCTGGATACAGAATCATGGGTTGAAAGTTATTTTGTTTTAGGAGATTAAAAGTTAATGACCACCCTCTTTTAGCTTGAAAGGTTTCAGTAGAGAGCTCTGCAGTCATTCTAATATTCTTCCCCTTGTAGGTTATGGTTTTCTTCCATCTGGCTGCTTGCAGAATTTTCTCCTTCATTTTAACTTTGCCTTCAGGAATTCCTATGAGGCAAATATTAGTTTTCTTTAAATTATCCCAGTGCTGTCTGAGAGAATGATCCATTTTTGCTCTCCATTTCTCTTCCTCTCTGAGAGTTTTAGAGCTTTGTCTTCAATATCAGAAATCCTTTCTTTTGCTTGCTCCACTCTGTTACTGAGGGATTCTACTGTATTTTTCAGATCTTTGAGGGCTTCAAATTCTGTGTCAAATGTGTCAAAATCTTTGGTGATTTTGTCTTTAAATTCATTGAATTCTTGAGACAACCTTTGAACTGCTCCTCAAATTTCTAATTCCAACTTTTCCTCCATTCTATATCTTGTTTGCAATCCAAATTCTGAATTCAATTTCTGACATCTCAGCCATCTGTTTATGAATGGGATCTTCAGTTGTATCTTTGATATCATTTCTTGGGGGGTTGATCTCCTCTGGTTATTCATGTTACCGGAGTTTTTCCACTGATTCTGCCCCATGATTGTTTTACATACACCATTTGACTATATGAGCAGATAAGGTGAAGTTGGGTTGGGGACTCCAGGAGTAGTGATTAACCAGCCCTTTGCCCAAGAGCTTGGACTGGTGTCTGTACCTGCCTGTACCTTTCCCCTAGAGCTTTGCAAAGGACCTATACAGTGTTATGGCCTGAGAAACTGGGGACCTGCTTGGTGTGGTGGGGCTAAGTGGCTCTGTCTTGTTTTCAGCTGGTCTCTGTCCTACCCTCATGAATCAGTTGCTCTGGGTTGAAGTCTCAACTGTGGAGAAATACCAGCAATTAAGTCACCCTTCCCCCAACAGGCAACTGGGAAAGGAAAATTAAAAATTAAACCTACCCACAACCACACATCCAGGGTACCACTTTGGATAGTCCTTGGGTGACTGGCCGAGTTCAAGAGGACCAAATAAATTGTCCCAGTCAGCACTGGTCTCAGGTGGGAGAGTTCAAAAAAGTCTGGCAGGTGTCTTCTGGGAGCTTGAGTATGATTCGTTCCAGTGCTCCATGAGGTCAGAAGGACCTACCCAGCAAATGAATTAGTCTGTGAAGGTTGATGCCTCCTTCCCCGTCTTGAACCTCTGTCACACCCAGTCACTGGTAACCCTGCAGGGTTTTGACTCAGTTCCCTCCAATGAGCAGATGCCCCAGCGGGTTGTGGCTGCCTGAGTCACAGGGAGATCTATGTCTCCTCAGCCAGGCCACTGCTCTCTGCCACTATCCGGAAGGGGGAGCTGAGGCCTGACAACCTTGGATGGTTAATGGAAGCTGGGGTGGTTCACTCAGTTCCAGCCCCACCCGATTGATGTTGCTGACGCTTATATTTTTGCAGATTTTGTTTCTGTTCTGGCTATATTCTGCTGTGGGCCAGGCACTGTTTGAGTTCACAGAAACTACGACTCAGCCCCAGTCTACGCCGTTGCCCAGAGCTGGCATTTCTGTCTCTGTTGCACTCTGTGTTGGGACAGGGACAGTTAGAGCTCACACTCAGCTCTTGGTTTCTGCCTCTTCCCACCTACTTTTGTCTCAGCTATGATCCCCTGAGGGTCGGGTGCTGCTTAGGCTCACTAAAGCAGTCCTTCTTGCTCAGCTCCACCCTGGGAGTATGCCATCTTTGCTTGTGCATATTCTAGTCTCCATCCCCACTGTGCTCCACCCATGCAGGTACCACCTCAGGTATACCCTTTACTCACGGGGCCTGCATTACTGTTCCAGATCTGTTCCACCGGTGGCTGCCAACAAAGAAGATGCCCAGCTTCCTCTGGTTGCCCAGAGAGACAGGGAGTGTCTTTCCAAAATAACCCCAGGGGTGTGAGCCCTATTGTTCCTGCCCTTACTGCTGCTGCTTTGTGCTGCAGGGCACCACTTCTCCCTCTCCTGTATAGTTCCCTCAGTTGACCGTCTTCTCCTTACTCCCGTGTGGCAGAATCAGCACAGACCAGCAACAGCCCACACCTTGTCCACACCTCTCAAGAAAATGCCCAAGAATCTGAACTCCATGGGGGACAGGCTTCCAGACCTCAGGGTGAGAGTGGAGGGGAGTGATGGGAGTTCAGAATTGCAGGTAGAGAACATATACAGTTTTATGCCTGGCGGGAGAGTGCCATGGCACATTCATAAGTCCTCTTTAGGGAAGGAGTTCTGGTTTTTAGAGGGTCCCTCCCTTCTTGGGCTCCCAAAGTCCTGGAATCTCAGGAGTGACCCACCATCCCTTGCTCCAGCCACTCTTTTTAGTTGTTGTTTGTTTGTGCAGTTTTTGGCCGTGGCTGGGTTTGAACCTGCCACCTCTGACATATGGGGCCAGTGCCTACTCCTTTGAGCCATAGGCACTGCCCTACAGCCACTCTTTTAAGAATGTTCTTCCTGATCACCGATGTTGTGAGAGGGAGAGACCACAGAACCTCCTTCCCTGGAAATGTTCCTAATAGACAGGGGAGAGACAGATGGTACTGTAATTGCAATCCAGGTTCAGCACACTGAGGGATGAAAGAGAGAAATGGGAAGGGAGGTGTGGTTACTCAGCCTCCACCTAGTGCCAGATGCTCAGTTGGCATCTTTGCATCATGCTGTCATGATGTTTTGGTGGGACTGGCCTCCATGTAATTAATTCTCACAGTAAGTAAAGCAGAAAAGTTCATGGCTATGTTATCACATACAGTAAAACCTCCATAGCTGACCACCTCCCTACATTGATCACCTCCTTAAGTTAACTTAATTTTCATAGACAGGAGGTCATGCAGCACACATACATATCAGTACAATAGGCCTAGTTCCTTATGTTGACCACCTCCATATGTTAACCAGTTTGTTACAGTCCCCTAGGTAGTCAATTTACAGAGGCTCGACTATAGTTATAAATCTCTCCATTTGCTCATAGAGGGGAGCCTTGAGCTGAAATAATTCACCAAATATTTCCTAGAGTACTCTGCCCCCACCTTGTCTGTGATGGGCAATATGAACAGGTTGTTTCTTTTCTCTGGGCCCTCTTTTCCCAAAGAAGTTGAACCAAATGATCTAAAGAGCAAGTATTTTAGTATTTAATGATAAAAATTGTTATGTAGTGTATGCTGTGTGTGAAATTCAGAGGAAACTGCCTCCTCCAAATACAAGTAACCAGCCATTGTTCAAATGACAGGGGTTTTCTTTCTCTTTCCTGTCCTTTTAGACTTTTGTTGCCCCAAAATTCTACTTTATTGGGAACCCATTTTCCATCTGGTCTTTCCTAATAGGGTTTTTTCCTACTTTAAACAGTTTCTAAATAAAATTCTGTATTTTAAAAGAGGAAAAAAGAGGTTCAGAACCTTTTTGTTTAATGTGTCTCTAACATTTGAAACTACCATCCTGTTGTCTTAATAACAAACCATCATTCAGCTGGTGCTAAAGAGCTAGTCTTTTCAGCTGTTCCTTATCGTTGGACCTCTAAAGGACCCTGAAGGATGCAAGTATTGGGTCTGGAGGAGGTTTATGGACCAACCCAAGTGGTTAGACTAGGAAGTAAAGCCTTGGATGGATTTCCCTGAGTCTTAGACATATATTTTTAAAACCATCAGGGTCCATTTTACAATTCATAAAAGATACTACCTAAAGAGGACACATGAAATAGTCAGTCTACAGAGAGTTTTTATCCACCATGGTAGAACAGGTCCAAAAGAATGGAGTTATTTCTTATTTAAGTCAGCACAAAACTACAGATCAAAGAAGAGGAAAGCCCTCAGAAATCACAGAGCACTAGATTCTACTTGGAATCAAGGGCCCTCAGACCATGTTGGGATGGACGTCCAGACACTCAGGGACCATTTCCAGTGTCCTCTTCCATCAGGTGATCATCTCACCTGTACCTTGTGGCATCAACACAGCCATTCCCAAGGGAATTGCTCCCTTCTCTGCTCACATGTATAACAGATGGATAAAATTCTGTCTCCTATTATAGTTTGTTCATTCATTCCTTTGGCCAATATTTAATGAGTACCTAAATTTGCCTAGTTGAGGCTGAGAATATAACAATAATCAAAAAAGAAAGTCTTTCACCTTAGAAACTAGTGAATGAACTTGTGACAAAAGGCAATGTAGAAATATATTTTTAAATGTTCAATGATGGAAAGATACACACTCCTATAAGAGGGTTTGAAGAGGATTACCTGACCCTGTGTATTGCGAAGTTTTAGAAGGTTGGTTGCTATTCCACAAGCAAGCTCCTATGGGTACAGTCTCATCATATTTATCTTTGCCTCTTCTATAGCCCAAGTTGGTGGTATATAAGAGCAGCTGAAAAAATGTCTGCTGCAAGAAAGAAGTCACCCCACTCATCAGTGCAAGGACGCTGGAGTTCATAAAAAGCTCTAATTATGTGCTTCTAAAAGACATAACCTAAAATGTTTGCTTTTACTTATTTTCAAGGAAGAAGTTCTAGATTTTTAGACATTTTAAAATAAGGCTTAAGGGAGAAAGTTTGTGTGGCTAACAATCTAATTTGAGATGGTTTAATCTCAAAGCTGAGAGTCTTTGCTGCCTTCACGCTGTCAACTGGGAACTGGCTCTGAAGATGGAGAGATTATAGAAGCTTTCAAGACAAAGGAACATGAATCAAAAAGAATGAAAAGAAAATGAAATCCTTGACCCTCCTCCCCATCTATGTTCTTTTAAATTATTTTGCAACAGGGTGGTGTGGAGGGAGGTAAGCAGTTTTTAAAAGAGAAGTAAAGCACAGGTTAAATGGCTAAAATCAGGGTTGAACCTGGATCTGCACCACCACCACCTCTTCTTTTGTTCTATCTTACCATTAACAGCCCCAAATGATTAACAATCAGAAATAGATGTCAGAAACCCTGAGCTGTGTATAGATCAACTTTAAATGATGGAACTGTTTAGGGTCCACTTAACAAATTGAGAACGGAGTGCAACATAGTGATAAGCAGATAGATCAGAATATCTGGAGCAGAGATGCTCTATTCCAAGAGGAACTGAATAGATCTGATTTGGATTTAAATATTAACTCTTTAACAGAGGTGTCTGAGAGCTATGGAAATTTCACACCCTCTCTAACAAGGCAAGGAACAATCTGGACCCTCTGTACCAGAACTCTGAGCTGAAGCTGTCCCACTCCAGGCATCTCCCTCCCCTGGCTGCTGGTCTTTCCTAAGAAGCTATATCAGAGCTCAAGACAGAAACTTTCACTCCTGTCCCTGAAACCTCTACATATACATATAATATACAATAAATTACTTCCTTAGAAAGGGTTGCCATATAATTAATAGTAGGTTAGGATATACAGTTAAATTTAAATTTCACATAAATTCAAATTTTTTACTATAGATATGGGCAAAATATTTCATGTTGGAATGTGCTGTACTTGCCAAATCTGCTGACCCTTGTGATTATCAAACTCAACAATCTTAAACATTATGGTTGCCAGATTAAGTGTAGGACAACCAGGTAAATTCTAATTTCAGATAAACAATGAATCACTTTTTTTTTGTTTTTTTTTTTTAGGGTAAGTATGTCCTGTGCTGCAAATTTGATTTATTTATAACAAAAAAGAAAGAAAATTTGATATATAACATATATCAAATTCACCTGCATTTCACTCTCAATGTGGGCTCAAGGTTCTTACTTGTCACAAGTGTTATGGGTCTACCTGTGCACTGTGATCACACTATAAGTGGCAGGCCTGGCTTCACCTGGTGTACACCATTTAAGAGAAGGGACGTGTGACTAGAGTGGTTTGATGGCTTCTTTTGTTTATTTACCTGCTAACCTTGAGCAGGTCGATTAACTTGTATGAGCATCAGTTTTCCCAACTTTAAGTAGGAGGGGTAAATATGGCATCTACCTCCTGGTATTTTTATAAAGATGAAATGAATAGTGCTGACACAGAGTAAGTGGTCAATCAATGTAAGCTATCATCATGGTTACTCTTGTATTGTTATTGTGGTTAATAATGTAAATATTAATGAAGCATAGAAATTGGTGCACAAAGACACACAAATGTTAGCTTTTATAATTAACTAGTTGCTGAGCATTTCAAATAGTAGAGATGTTTCTATTAGACTCATTAATGTATCCTCTCAACATGTGCATCTACCATGAGCAAGGCATCAGGAGAAAATCAACACAACAACAAGTATGTGGCTTTTGTGAAAGCTCCCTGATAATGAAAATTACACACCATCACAACAGGGCATGTGCATGTGTAAATAACACACACACATACACTAATACGATGGTGATGGTGATGGCAACGACAACAATTGAGCTACTGTTCTTGCTCTTTGCAGGCAGAAGAGAGAAGTTCTAAGAATACACACAAATATAAATCCTAGATAAGGATGGGCATCTTTTCTGAGAAAATAGGGGAGCGCAAAGGATAAAGTCCAGAACGAGTTTTAAGATACTTAAGATACAAAGAAACAGCTTAAATTTCCTCATCCTTTCTAATAGTAGGAGACAAGGTCGCTTTCTGTATACTTGGATATCAACTGAAAGCTTATAGAAGACACACTTGATTCCAAGCCAGTTAAGAGCAAAGGATTTGTCTTGGTGAGTATTTTGTTTTGTGGTTTTATTCTGGATCATTAAGGTTTTGCTATTCTTTGATGCTCTGAGTGTATATAGCTAAAATGGGTCTTTTCTCCAGGTGACTCTCCAAAGTATTAACAGAATTCATACAGAAAAGACAGCACTGGTGGATAGAAATACAATAAAATCTACATACGTAATTTTAAATTTTCTAGTAGGCACATTTAAAAAAGAAAAAAGAACCAGGTGAAATTAATGTTCATGATATGTTTTACTTCAGCCCAATATATCCAAAATAGTATCATTTTGACATGTAATTAATATTAATTAATAGTAATTCTTAAAATAGTTCATATTCTTTTTCTTGATATTAAGGCTTCAAACTCTGTCTAAATTTGGATGCTAAATTTTCATCTCCATTTGGATGCTAACTTTTCATCAGAAATAATCTATATAATCTTGCTGGGGTTAGGTGATATCTTAGAGTGGTTTTGATTTGCATTTCTCTGATGATTAAAGATAATGAGCATTTTCTAGCCTACATCACAAAGTCCCAAAACATCAGATGCTGGCATGGATGTGGAGAGAAGGGAGCATATCTACACTGCTGGGGAATTGCAAACTAATACAGCCCTTTTGGAGAGAAATGTAGAGAATCCTCAAAGATCTAACTGTAGACCTTCCATTAAACTTGCAATCCCATTACTAGGTATCTACCCAGAAGAAAATAAATCATTTTACCACAAAGACATTTGCACTAGAATGTTTGTTGCAGCTCAATTAATAATTGCCAAGTCATGGAAGCAGCCAAGTGCCCATCAACCCATGAATGGATCAACGAACTGTGGTATATGTATACCATGGAATATTATTCATCCATTAAAAAAGATGGAGACCTTACATCTTTTACATTAATCTGGATGGAGTTGACATACATTCTTCTTAGTATAGTACTGCAAGAGTGGAAAATAAATATCCAATATACTCCATACTAATATGAAATCAATATGTAAACAATTACGTGTTCCTAAGAACAATAAAACACTATTATAGTCCAGTTCAAGGATAGAGAGAAGTGGGAGAGGGGAGGACGTATGGCAGAAGGAGGGAAAGCCTGAGATGGAATCTCACCTAATGTGCACATTATGAGGGTGTATAACACGCCTCCTGGGTGAGGGTCTCTTCTATAAATGGAACTTTACCCTGGAAGTGAGAACAATGTAACCTAAATATTGTATCCTCATAGTAATTTGAATAAAGTTTAAAAAAAAAAGAAATGACAAAGTGCTGAACTAGATTTAAAAAAGAAATATTCTATCTATATTTATTTCTCAAAATTTGCAATTGAAAATAAATTTTATAGATCCAAGTTGTTCTAAACATACATAAAAGCTTCCCAAGAATTTAAGCAGGTATCTTCTTTTTTAATTAAGCTTAAATAAACATAGTTAAATGGAATTAAGATTCCAGTCTTTAATTGCACTGGTCACATTTCAAGTGATCAATATTGTCTAGCACAGGTCAAAGGTACAGTCCCAAGTATCCAACTCCCAATTTGCAGCCTTCAAGCAGCATAATTCATACAAAGATTTAACATTATCTTTCTTGATCTCTCGATATTCTGAGTAACCCAGCCTACTCTGTCTGCAGTAAGGTTAGTCCAACCTTCTGGAAGATAAAGACTGAAGTCACAAATTGAAAAGAGAAAGGGTTTACAACCAACTTTGTTCTGAAGAACAAAGCAAATTCATTATCTGAACTCTGAATTGGGGTTTTCTTGACATTACATTCAGGTCTGAGAATACCACAGAAGTTCCACAGGAATCCCATCTGCACACAATTTCAGCATGTTTTTGCAATTCGCTTTTCATATTTCATGTTGGTGAGGAAAGAATATTGTACATAGTGAGCATTCAGCAGAGGCATGTTGGGTGAATGGTGGGACAGAGGTCTAGGGAGGGGAGGATGCTGCCAGTCCAGGAGCCACCAGGTGGCTCTGCTCAGATGAACGCTTGAATTCTAAGTCCTACCCATATTTGGTGGAGGCACAGATACAGCACAGCCAGGACCTGGGCCCCAGGGCTGTTCTCAGGTTTCAGTTTGAGGGGATGTAATAGATGATATATATGTCCCAGTAAAGATATTTCAGGCATAGAAGGGCCAGCCCACACTAGAGACCAAAGATAGCCCTTTGGGAATGGCTGAGAGCACCGCAAGAAGCTTGGAGAGCACTTATAAATAAATAAATAAATATATATATACATATATATGTATATTATATATATATATTATATATTTTATATATATATATATATATATATATATATATATATATATATACACATATATATATATATTAGATTTTCCAAATGCAAATATCCCCACAAAGAGCACTCATATTAATTCCACTTGGAGAAAACCATGAGTAAAGATGAAAAAGAAGATACATGAGTGGTGCCCACCTGTAGGAGTAATGTCCTCAGAGCAAAAGCCCAAAGCAAGGGTAGGGTTGAGGGGAAAAAATTCTCAAAATATCAAAAGGATATTGTATCAGTCTCCTGTTGCTACTTTAACAAATTACCACAAACTTAGTGTCTTGTAACAACACAAATTTATTATCTTGCAGCTCTGGAGGTAAGAAGTCTAAAATCAGTTTGGCTGATCAAAGTGTCAGTGGGCAAAGAGGTCCTGCTCAAGTCTCTAGAGCAGTGGTTCTCAACCTTCCTAATGCCACAACCCTTTAATACAGTTCCTCATGTTGTGGTGCCCCCAACCATAAAATTATTTTCATTGCTACTTCGTAACTGTAATTCTGCTACTGTTATGAATTGTAATGTGAATATCTGCCATGCAGGATGGTCTTAGGTGACCCCTGTGAAAGAATCGTTTGAGCCCCAAAGGGGTCATGACCCACAGGTTGTGAACTGCTGCTCTAGAGGAAAATCTAGATTATTCCCACATTCCTTGGCTTGTGGCCCTACAATCTCTGCTCTTGTGATCATGTTTCCTTCTCTCTGATCTTCCTCTTTCCTTCTAGAAGGACACTTGTAATTACATTGGTCCCTACAGGATAAGCCAAAATAATCTCCCCATCTCAAGATCTTTAATTTAACCGTTAGCAGGGTTAGCACAGAAACATCTCTAGGGGCCATTATTCAGCTTCCCACAAATATACTTTAACTATTTTCAGAGAAAAGTACTTCTTGGAGCCAATGGTGCAATGCTAAGACATGACAAAGACGGAACGGAACTCCCTAATACCAATATTGCTTCCAGCTTCTCTGGTACAGTGACTGATCCCTGGGATGATAAACTCAGGATTCATGCCTCCATCCCCAGCCCCTGTAGACTAATCCATCATTATTTCCCCGGGTCCCCAGGACTCACCATATATCTTTTGTTATAGTAATTAGTCTCCTAACAAATATGTATTAAGCATCTACCATGTGCAGACCATATTCTCAGTGAACAGATCAAAAGCTTTTTCCCTCAAAGTGTTACCCAACTAGTAGGGGAAGGCATACAATAAACAAAATAAAGAATGAAATGGCATAGTTTATTTGAAAGTTGTTAAATGCTATTTGAAAAAACAAGATCAGGGAGAGGAGTAGGACATGTAATAGTTGGGACGGTCACAGCCTTAAATAGGGTGCTTAGGAAAGGATTAACTGAGAAAGCAGAAATTGAGCAAGGGCTTGAATGGTGTGTGTAGCTGGGGAGAGCCACACAGGTTTAGCACGTGACACAAGGGACTGTGTGGGGGCAGTCCCGCAGATCCCACACTCAGGGAGACCTGAGGGCTGCAGCACGATGGGCACACGGGCAGAGGCAGGAGACGAGGACAGCTCTGAGAAGGGAGGGTCATCTGGCTAGAGGTTGATCAGCTCAGGTGGTGTGGTCTATGAGCTCAGGAGAGCAGGGACATCAGTGTCACTGGCACCTTGCATTCATAGATAGCTTTGGGAAATGTGGCTGAAGGAAAGTATTCTTTCTTGGTTCTCCACCGAGCAAGAAAAGGAGGCCTGGTTTTCTCTCCACTACTTCCCTACATACTTCACCTTTCTTTCTGCATCAGGGACAGAGGCCTGGGGCATCTGTCACCCAGCATGGTATCACCATCTGCCTCAAGCCAAGACATAGGAGTTGTAGTCCCACTCGGCCGTAATCCTGTGAGCTCTGCTCCACTTTCCCCCTGTCCTGCTCTCCCCCTGACTGCCTGCCCCACCCTTCCACCTCCTAGCCAGTCCCATTCCACTGAAAGCCCTCGCAGGGCCTGCCTTCTCTCCTCATCTGCTGGGAGCACAAGCCTGGGCTGAGTCTTGAAAAACTGGAAGACCATGGGGGAGGGCAAGGAGGTGTAAGAAAGTTGAGAAACAGGCCAAGGCTGTTCTGGGGGACCAGGAACAACAGGCAAAAGGACATTATGAAGCCTATTTGTTTCAGCATGCTGAGGAGTGACAAAGGGTTAAGCAATTTGCATTACTGTATTTGTGTGCAGACCTTGGAGGGCCAGGAGCTGCACTTGGGTGGTCTGGTACAGTTTCAGGCAGCAACCTATTAGTGCTATCTCAGTGTGATTTATGCAGCTGTCAAGCTGCCTTCACCAGGACAAGTGAATTGTGGGCACTGTCCCCAGCCGTGCTCCTTCTGAGAGGGTAAGTAAATGGAAGCCAAAGAGAAAAAAAGAGCCAAGGTGCCACCCTCATCCTCCAGGCCCTCTAATGATGACTTCCTTCTATAGAAAAACATCCAGCTGCCCACAAGACACTGCACTTACAGAGCCCCACTGTCTGCCCAGACCTCGTGCATGCCCGCTGCATGGCCCAGCTGGCCCAGGAGAGCAGGGAGGGTTGGCCAAGAGCCACCTAGCAACGGATGGGATGGGAGAGGCCAGGCTGAAAGACAGCAGGGCACCAAGGCCATCCAGAGTAGCATGAGCACTGGCCACTATTCCAGGCCTGAGGGAAAAGTGGCAATGCCACAGCATGAACTGCATCTCTCCCCGAGGGAAGACTGTCACACGTAGATGCCATCCACTGTGAGGTCTAATGCCTCAGTGTGCCATGCCTCCTCCAAGGTGCCTTCTCCACCTTGTTTACCTTCCCAGAGCCTGGGAGAGCCTCAAGAACATGCCAGAAACCCTAGGAACAGAATTCATTTCCAAGTTGTGTGTGAGAGGCCCAACTAAGCATCTGATGCTCTTGATGACAGCCCTGTCCTTAGGCAGAGTGCCTTCCTCGGGTTGGGCCCTTCATAACCACCACACACACAAATGCGCACACCCTGGACACACCTGCTCCCCACAGAGGGAGCAGCCCAAGAAGAGAGCTGCCTCTCTTATTCAGGGTTTGATTGACAGTGAAGTAGCCATAAACATGCACAAATTTAGAAGCCTGGGAGAGTATTTGGGTACATGTGTATATGTGTGTGTATGAGAGAGAGAGAAAGAGAGGCCAACAGCAGGACTCCGCTTGTAATAACGTCAGGAACTTTTCTTTCACTGGCCTCTTTTCTCCTCACTGCCAAGTGGCATGTGGTGCATTGTGTTTGTGGTACAGCAGTGGAAGGCAGGTGCTTCGTATTGGATTTGAGTTCTAGCCAGAACATTTCAGAGGTTGGGGGTAGGGGCAGCAGAGACCAATTCCTGATTGTTGCTGAAACTCAGGAAGAAGAGAGGACAGGACTGAGTGCTTTTGGCAAATGATAGCCGTGAAGCGTACTTCACTCTCTCCTTCCTCGTTCAATTCCTTTGCCTCCTCTTCACTCCATAGGATCCATTGCTCCAGGACGGGGGTGTCCTGAAGAGGAAATCTCCTAGCTCTGTTCAGATGGACACAGGTGGCTCCAGCAGCTGCACATTCCCTGAGTTTCTTGACTTGGCAAGAACTCTGTGGACTTGGTCTTTTCACGGTCCTTTCATCACAGGCAGGAGGGGACAACGGGCATTTTGATGAGGCTTCCTGTTTGTTCAGATAGGAAGCTGCTAATGCCTCACTTTGAAATGGTGCCTAGAGGTAAATGTGCCAACTCGCCCACCCTCCAAGCACCTGACTGCCCCTCTTTGCAAGGGACCTTGAGTGCCCATTCAGCTAGAAGTTTAAAAGTTTGACAGTTTAGTTCATGGCATGGCAGGGCTTGTATTTCTCATTGCCAGGGGCCTTTTATGGACCCTTGTGTCCTTCTGTTTTCGAGGGCACCATTCTTCTTCCCTGGTTCTGGGTATAAAAAGAACAGCTGCCCTGGAAGTCAGGACTATAGCTGGCTTGGCCAAAATTCCTCATAATTCCCATCTTGGCCCTCTCTCCCACACCCCCATGTCCGGTCATTATATGCAGCTCTTGGTTTCTTAAGCTTGTTTCTAATCAAATCTAAAATGCAGAACTTCTGTCTCTCAGAGATTTGTGAGAGTCTTCCTTGTGGAAACCCCTCACCCACCACTCCACACACAACACAAGAAGGCTTTGGGGAATTTGTTTTCTAGATAGTTCCCCAGAAACCTAGGACAAAGAAAGTCACACAGAGGTGAAAAGGGTCTTTTCCATTTTCTGTTGTTCTTTAGAAAGAAAAAGGCTGGAGCCAAAGGTGTATACAGTTGTTAGTACTTTTATTGGCACACTCTGTGAGAGAAGCTATGCCTGGATATAGCAGTAGATAGAGCCTGGAGGGTGGGGGGGTGTTTGGTTGTTTTTTCTGTAACTCTTCACATTCAAGGTTTTTTTCTAAGAAACTTACATAACAGTTATTTTCTTTTCCATAAAGTTGAGAAAACATAAAATTTCATACCAGTCATATGCTTTTTTCCATGGAAGCTGTGGAGTGTGCCCTTTCTGCTGTTCCTACATGGCTTAAACCCCCTGAATTTTCATCCAGGCCATTACAGCAGCTTCTATAAAATCCACCAATACTGCCATGATCATCTTTCTGAAATACAAGCCAGCTCTCACTTCTCCTTCCTTTAAATCAGCAGTTCTCAACCTGTGGGTTGAGACCCACAGAAACTGTATTAAAGGACCGCGGCATTAGGAAGGTTAAAAACCACTGTTTTAAATCTTCGCTGGCACTCCCTCCACCTAAATCTTCTGTATCTGCCCTGTAGAAGACACAGGTCATATCTGCTAATCTGGGTCCCTCAAGAAGATTATCTGTTAATCTGGGTGCCTCAAGCAGCAGGCACCAAAATAGGATGAAAAGTGTGGAGACTTGATTAGCACTGAAACCTGTGGAAGAGAAAATGCGTTGGAAAAGTCTGAAAGAACCATCACACTGTGATGGCAGTTTGACCCTGAGTGAAGAGAGAGGAAAGGAAGCATCCCAGATGGCTGTAGAATCCAAAAAAGAGGCATCAAGATCAGGAGCAAGGCAGCCAATGTCAAGGGAAAGCCAGCCCACCAAGGAATCCTACGGCTCCCACTCAGGCAATGGCCGGAAACATCCTATGGCAAATACATGTAGCCTTGGAGAAAGCCAGTGTGAACCTCAGAGAGCAGCTGCTGGGGCCCTTGGTCAATTACATTCCCTGGACTAGAGGCTTGTGAAGGCTATTCTCATGGGCAGAGGAGTCAGCCAAAGAGATAACCTTCCATTTCCAGAGCACACTGTATAATCCCATACATCTATGTCTTTATTTGCTCAGGATTTCTTCCTTGCTTGCCATGCTTTTAAAACCATCCCAAAACCAAATAAATTTCCATTTATCTTTCATGGCTCAGTTCAAGTGCTACCTTTTCTACAAAGCCTTTTATCTTCACAAATGAGACTTTGACTGCCCCTATGCTATAGCATCCCTTTGATTAGAGCTCATTGCTTACATGTCTCTCTCCTCTCTTGCCTCTCATTTACTTTCTTATGAAAGAGTCTGACACCATGTCCCATGTACATTCACTCATTTATTTATTTAATAATTCACTGTTTATTATTGTGTCACAGGCACTGTGATAGGCCTGCTTATTGAGCCACATATAAGATAGGGAAAAAGCTTACTTTCCAATCTTATTTGATAAATGAAGGAATAAATGTTAAATGAATAAAGGAAGAGGCAGGGAATATACTGGTGTAAGCCAGTTCCAGGAGGGATTAAAGGAGGTAAAACTTTACCCTATGCATAGACGTGTTATAATTCAAATCAAATTTGGGTAAGGGAAAATAGGTAATTTAGTGGTTTAGAGGCTGGCTATCAAGGCAAACAACAGACAAAATCTCAAGAGATCTCTTTCAATAATTGAGTCAAATACTCGGTGTCACTTATCTGGGGTTTTTTTAAGTTAAAAAAGATATGACTCTCATCCAAATACAAAGCAAGCATGTAATAATGATTATTTAACTAACTGGTGAGGAAACTAGCAGGATGACAAACAGTGAAGGGAACAGTAAGCAAAAGTTGACACTACACCTCCCTCAAGATGTAGGTCTAGGAGATGTATTTTCAAAAATATACAACAGTAGCTCATAATATCTGTGCACGCCTAAATATAAGAATTAAAGCTGAGACCCCTAAAAAATTGAAACTCTCAAAAGGCTGCAATGAAAGAAAGATTTAAAAACTTCAATAAGATAGATTAAAGATGGCAGCTGAGTAACAGCTTCCCTGCAACTAGGCACGGCGAGTCTGGGGAGACACGACTCCAGACATCTCTGGCTGGTGGGATCTGCCTATGATGATCCCTTTGATCCCTTTGAGGATATAGGGAGCCAGCAAGGGACTTCTGGACCCCAGGAGGAGGACAAAAACAGTGGAAAACTGGCAAGTGGCTGCGTGTGTTCGATCGACCTAATCACACGGGCAACCGTGAGTAGAAGCATCAGTGAGA
>CAUYPK010089130.1:0-79393 GCA_963574355.1 Loris lydekkerianus
CCCAGCTATCATTCAGCATAAGGTTATTTAACTTCCATGTTTTTGTATGAGTTTGCAAATTCCTGTTGTTTCTGAGATCAACTTTTATTCCATGTTGGTCCGAGAGGATGCAAGGAATAATTTCTATTCCTTTAAATTTACTGATGTTAGACTTGTGACCTAAGATGAGATTGATTTTGGAATATGTTCCATGGGCTGATGAGAAGTATGTGTATTCAGTTTTGTTGGGATTAAATGTTCTGTAGATGTCTGCTAAATCCAAATGTTGGATGGTTAGGTTCAAATTTTAAATTTCTCTGTTCAGCTTCTTCTTGGAGTATCTATCCAACACTGCCAAAGGAGTGTTGAAATCTCCAACTATTATGGGTCTGGAGGAAATGAAGTTGCTCATGTCGAAGTTTCTCTTATAAATTGTGGTGCATTCTTTTTGGGTGCATAGATATTAATCATTGAAATCTCATAATTACCCTTAAAAAATATGAAGTGACTATTCTTATGCTTCTTTACTTTTGTTGGTTTAAAGCCTATTGTATCTGCAAATAGTATTGTAACACCTGCTTTTTTTGATTACCATTTGCCTGAAATATGGATGACTATCCTTTCACCCTGAGTCTACGTTTCTCTTTTAAGGTAAGATGTGATTCTTATATGCAGAAAATATCTGGCCTGAGTTTTTGTATCCAGTCAGCTAACCTGTGCCTCTTTAGAGGACAGTTTAAGCCATTCACATTAATGGAGAATATTGATTAGTCTGGTAAAATTTTGTGTATCGAGTTTTTTGTAATTCCAGTGGACATTTTTAATTCTTTCACCACTGTGACAGTTGGAGTTTGATCACAAGTTTCTGAGTGAGTTTACTTTTGTGGTGTAGGATTGGGTTGGTCATTATAGAGCATAGGTCTGAGAATATCCTGAAGAGCTGGTTTGGTTATGGCAAATTTCTTCAACATATGAATGTCATTAAAGTATTTAATTTCTCCATCATAAATGAAACTCAGTTTAGCTGGATACAGGGTCACATTTTATTAAAGTACACCCAGGATATCTAGAGGGGTGCTTGTGATCCTTCAACTTGGGATATTTGCTTCAGGCTTTTTAATTATAGTGCTGGTGTAAAAATAAAACCCACTTATAAAGAAGCACAATAGTGTCTCAGAACACTGAGAAGAGTGATTTTCAACCAGTGGGCTGTGGCACACTGGTGTGCCATGAGAGGATCTTAGGTGCACTGTGAAAATTTTTAAAGATCATTAATTAAATTATTTTCGAAAGAAGTTCAAAGCACAGTATGTATATTCTTCTTTAACTCTTTTTTTTTTATCAACATTATTTAAGTGCTTCACAGAAAATTTAACTATAGGTTCAAGTGTGTCATAACATAAAAAAGGTTGCGAGACACTGATTCAGAATGAAGCTCGACTGCTTGGGTCTGCCACTTAACCACTGTGTGACCTCTGATACAAAACTTGTCATAGGTTGGGTTGAGAAACAGACTTTCAGATGGAAACTTGCTGCAGGAAGTTAAATGTGATGTATTCTTGGGAGTAAATAACACCTGTACAGGAATGGAAATAAAGTACAATTGGATTTTGGTGCACTTGTTACTACAGAAGCCTCATGTGATCAATGGGAACTTCTGCAGCTGAAATGCGTCTATACCTAATGCCCTTTTAAGGTCCAGAATTAAGGTCAGTGGACTGAGCCTCTCTGCTGTGCCTCCCACCAGTAATCAGTATTCATGTGTGGGCTGCCCAGGGGGAAGTGTAGCCATTGGCAAGAAAGATCCCTTGGGCTGGGGGCAACTCTTAGGGGAGGTACTGCTGCTCACCATCGCAGCTCAGAGCCACTGAGAAATGAGCCCTTTGGTCCTAAAGGGGCACTCTGAGGAACACACCTGGCATCCACTGTGCTTCAGTTTCCTCATCTGTAAAATGAGGGTGATGGTAGTACCTTCTCTATAGGGTCATTAGTGAGTTAAATGAGCCATTGTGTAATATGCCTGGTATTGAGTAGTATTCTATTGGCATTAGAGTGATTCAAAATAATAATTAAGATACATACTAGTTATTTATCATGGAATTCACAGAATGCTAAAGACAATAAAAAATAAAGGAGCAAAGAGAATATATTCATATTCCCAGTGAATTAACAAAATTTTTAGTTCCTATGAGTCACCATATTTTCACACTGGTAGGACTCTCTATAGTCTTTACTTAGGCTCGGATGAAGATGCTCATCATACTGTACTTTCTGGAGTATTCTCTCCCTAATGGCATAAATCTCTGTGATAAAAGAGAGCCACATCTTCAAATCACTTCAGCTGGTTCATGTATTTGGTTTAAAACAAACAAAAACCAAACCCAACAATAACAACAACACCCTCCCCCCAACTCACACACACATGCTCTTATATATACACACTGTCACACATACATGCTCTCACAGACACTTACATACACACATGGTCTAACAGTCATACACACACTCACACACACACTCTCTCACATACTCACACCCCCCCACACACTCTCACACATACATTCACACACACACATGCACACGCACACACTCTTACACATACACACTCACACCCACACATGATTGCACACTCACACACACCCTACACACATCCACACTCTCACACTCACACACTCACACATACACTCAGACATACACTCACACACACCCACACCCACACACACACACATACTCTCACACACACACTCAGACATACTCTCACACACTCTTACAAACACCCTCACACACACTCTATCTCTCTCTCATACACACACACACGCACACATTCTCACACACACACAAACCCAAGAAGCAAAATTCAGTTCAGGGAAAGATGGAACTTTGGAAGTTGAATAGAGATTACTAGATATTACCAGTTCTTATGAAGTTGATTGTGATTTTGATGTGACCGAAAGGGAGCTCTATGCCTGGAAGAGATGACCTATTCTAATGTGATGTCAGGAGATTTGATGTTGAGATCAAGTTTTGTATTGTTTTGTTTTTTTCCTCAATGCAGTGTTATGTGAAAATTTCCAAAGCTAGGGCTGCACTTTCCAATGTCAGAGAAAAAGAATTTCTAATGTTTGTGAGTCCTGATTAGGCTGGGCCTCTCTCCAGAAGGTGACTGCAGCACTTTAATGCCCATCATTTGTGGTAGTAGCTGTGGAAACTCAGACAGCGAGACTCCCTTCAGCAGTAATCATGGCCATTGAAACCCATCTTATCTAATGTGGGAAAGACTTTTTTAAAAATGTAATTCAATATCTAGCTATTAATCTAGCAGTCCTGACACTGAGTTATTGGGTGTTCTAATTCAGTAAATTTGGCCACGGATAGACTTAGCTATAACGCATGTAATGTAATGGATATCATCTGAGAAACAACTTACTTTCCTTGAGTAGGTCATTTAAAGGCACTGAGTAACATGACATAGATTATATATCAAGAAAGTATTCAGAATCATTTAGTTCAACAGAGTCTTTGGTTGTATGGAAAAAGAAATAGGCCAAGAGATTTGATGCTACTTATGAAAGTTTACCCACTTTCCCAGAATAGATGCAGTGAAATCGAAAGGTAATGGACACTTATTCTAAAGATATTTCCATGGACGTAATTTCTCTTGGATGAAAATTTTATCCCTATTATTCCACATAGAAAGAGAGTGTAAACTATAGGTAAATGTTTCTGTGATTTGATCATATCACAATGGAATCTTGTGGAAATCAGGAATCAGTCCACTTTTCCATCTTATACTTGAGATACCTCTACAGCATTCTTGAAATGTGGCCAAACAGCTTGTGCTCAAGGAAGCTCATGTGTTAACTTACTTCCCTTCATACAAACCTACTCTTGATAGTTGTATTAGAAAGTTATCTCTGGAGCCATGTTAAAATGTCTCTCCTCAAAGCTTCTAGTTTTGATACCATGTAGAATGTGTTGTATCATTTCTCTTCTGACTTTTTATATAATTGCAGACTGCCCCCATAAATTTTTCTTTCTCTAGAGTAAGCACTTGTAGTTTCTTCAGTCAGTTGTCTTAGATGTGTTTTTGAATTCTCCATTAGTTCTGATTACTATCAGAATTTCCTACTCATTAATCCAATAAATGTTCATTGAACATCTCCTAAGTGGGAAACATTGGTAAACCTGTTGATGTAACAATGGTCAACAGAGCAAGCTGTTCATAGTACAGAAGTGGAAATAGACAATTAGAAATGATATAATATAGTACTAGAAATGATCTGATAGCTGTTAGCTGCAGATATGCCCAGAGAAAGGGCAGCTTTGGTTCTGAGTCCCAGAATGACTTTCTGCGCCTTCTACACATTGAGAGCTGAAGGAAGAATGAGCCAACAGCAAAGCGCATTGGTAGGGAAGTGTGGCAGCTTTATACAGGAAAAGCTAGCATGCTCAGGAGTCTGAGAACATCTAGGTCTCCAGTATGGTAGAATTCCAAGCTTTTCAGATAACCACCATCATCATTCTGAAAACCTATCTGCTGTTCATGAAGAAAGAAGCATGGGCCTTCAGCTCTTTTGATGGCCTAATTATATTACTAACTCACGTTAGTTGAACATCAAATAAAACTCCTAAGTCCTTTTTGACATTAATTGCCGTAAACCTATATGTCTCCTGCTGCCTCCCTCTGTAGCTGATCCAGGCTGATCAAGCCTTGAACCTGCCCTTATCCCAATTTCATCTGATAGGAATCATTCTCTTAAGACCACTCTGGATCTTGAATCTGCCCTCCATCTCATTGGACTATCTCCTAATTTACTTGGAGCCTTCAGAACTGGCAGGAATTTCTTTTATCCTTTTACTATGTCAATGATATATTTGTTGAATTTGAGTGAACGAAGGACAATATACTAGATGACAAATCATCAAAGACATAGATCCTTTTAGTTATGATCATTCAACCACTTTCTAATCTATTTCTGTGCTTCCATTGCACCCATCTTTCTTTATATAACTTGCGAGGGTATCTTGAAAGACTTTTGCAAATTCCTCACTGAAGGCCTGTTAAACCCTGTCTCATCTAATAACCTGTCAAAGTGTGAAATGAAGTTGGCTTGGCAGAGCTGGGAGGATTCACTAAGTTGTTTCTGGTGATTGTGCCGGTTTTTATGATTTCTGCTTGCTTCTTATTAATATGTTCCAGAAATTTGCTACAACTTTGAGTTCACTGGTTGTGTGGGCTATTTTCTCCTTTTTCCAAGATGGACGGGAGCTTGCCTATCTCCCGTCTTTAGAAGTTTCCCTAGATCGCTGACATTGTCTCATGCTAAGGGTGGGTTCAGACAAAGCCCAAAGCCTCTTCAAAAACAGTGAAGATTTAATTAAAAAAAAAAAAAAAAAAAAAAAGAAATAAAAGTCTAGACTTTAAAAAAAAAAAAAAAAAAAACAGTGAAGAGGAAACAGCAGCTCCTGGTGTAGAATAATTCAGACTCCCCATAGGCACCTATCATAATTGAGAACTTGCCACTCTTAGCCTGCCCTGTCTCTGGAATAGAACATTCATTATGCTTGTCAGGATGATTTAGTCTGCATGCGTGAGAACTGCAGTTCTCTTGACCTTAGTTCACGGAAATGACATGTTACATGTGGGCCCAAATCATTGTAACTTCAGGTATTTTAATCTAGAAAATTCTTTATGACACCAATCTAAATTGTTTTACTTCTATTGACTTCATGCTCTATAGTACCTACAGAGTTCCCTCCTGGATATGAGTAGACCGTATATATTGTAAAGATTGAGGATTTTTTATTATGAATCACTATCAGAGATACATGATATCTTAGGCACTTTTTAATGTGAAAATGTTGGCCCCATGGGGTAAGCTTATAGGGGTTAAAACCAACAAAATGCCAGACAATTAATATTACGTGAGCAGTGACTTAAACTCAATGATTTCTGTATAGTACGGAAGACATTTTCAACAAAACATGTTTCCTTCTCCATTTAAAATTCTGGTACTTTAGGGCCTGGGTGTGGTGGCTCATGCCTGTAATCCTAGCACTCTGGGAGGCTGAAGCAAGTGGATTGCTTGAGTTTAGGAGTTTGAGACCATCATGAATAAGAGTGAGACCCCTGTCTCTAAAAAAACCAAACCAAAACAAAAAAAGCTAGGCAGGTATTGCGGCAGGACCCTGTAGTCCCAGCTACTTGTGGGAGGCTAAGGTAAGAGGATGGCTTAAGTCCAAGAGTTTGAGGTTGTTGTGACCTATGATGCCACAACCCTTTCCCGAGGGTGACAAAGTGAGAATCTATCTAAAAAAAAAAAAAAAATCTGGTAATTTATTCAGTAAATTTTAAATATGGTGGATCATCAGAAGACACCAAGGATCCTTCTAAAAATTCAGTATCCCAGGCCACTCCCCTTATATTTTCTGACTTTTGATTCAAGAGCAAGAGGTGAGGCTTAGGAGCCTGTATTTTTAAAATACTAGATTAATTCTGAAAGCAGGCTGATTCTATGCTACTTGACTGTATAATCTTTCTCACTGTCACACTGTCAGATGATTATGAAGAGAGGTTGTGGGTGTGGACATAGATATATGTGTGTATTTGTGTGTGTGGGGGAGAGAGAGAGAGAGAGAGAGGAGGATGAAGCAGAGGAGGAGAAACATAAAAAAATAACATACGTAGAGATAACTCACCAAGGGGAACAGGGATAAAGGTGTCATCCCCATTTGAGAGGCAGCAACTATTTTTCAAAGCATCTACTGGAATAGAGGTGAGTTTTGTCACTTCTTGACTACAAAGCAGAACCCATGTAGCAGAACCCACGTAGCAGAAAATAGGAACGAATATAGATATATAGCTAGGTAAGATTTTGTATTTAGAACTTAAACCCTGAAACTTTGTAAACTGAAAGGCTCAGAGTTCTTTGAAGTTCACACAAAGGAATACCAGCTTGGCCCCGTACAGGTGTCAAACAAATCAGTACAAAATACCAAAAATGTGTTGAACTAATGTCACCACAGATGGTGATTCTGACAGATCCAGGACTGAGAAAAATCTCCTTAGCCAGAATTTTACCTTAGCAGGATTTTGCCTTTTCCTTTGTGAATCAGAATGGAAGGTTGTCTCAATGTGAGAATTATCCCATTGTGTGTATGGTTTGTATTGTGTGTACCAGCCATTTGTTTAAGTAAGTCTTAAGGGAAATTATATGGGGTTCCAAAGCGTGGTTTCATTCACAAATGAACAATGTTGTCTAAATTCCTTTGCTCCTAACTGCTAAAAAGGTCCTAGCTAAATTCCCTCGGTTCCTTCAGGTAAAAACAACTTAAAGAAGGATCTATCAGATAGTAAAGCCTCAAACATGGTGGCCAGAGTGAGCAGTGGAAGTGAACCATGTCTAAATGCAGCCCGGAAAAGGCCCGCTCTGCTCTAAGGACACAATGATATATGTGCACACACCTGCTGAAATCCTTTGTGGATTGTAACTAAAGCTGTCCAAGACGCTGCTCAGCTAGTTATTTTGTCAGCTTTGTTGTGTATTTTGTATTTATTTTATTTAATTTGGATCAAAGGGTGATTACATAAGAAAAAAAAAAAACACTTTATACTTTCTTTGTCTTCAAATGACTTTGTTTTTGACTGAATTACTGGAGCAGACACAACATAAAAATATTTTTCATGAGCAGAAGGAAAAAGAAGGATAGTTCATGAAATGAAATTATAAAAGCTTCATTTTATAAGGGGGATGATGAATGTGCTAGACCTTTGTGTAATATCCATAACCAAAAAAACCAGAAATTGCATAAGGATGAATATTAGTGTCTTTCATAAGATATTTTAGTGCATGCTGGATGTCATTAATTAGACAATATTTCTATGAGTTTGAAACTAGGACATCTCCAGAGTCCTAAATGACATTTCCAGCTTTATGCTGCCATTTAGTTTCTTTTATGCTGTTTTATTTTTTTAAGTCTGTTTGAAGCACTAAGACATACAGTTTATAGGAAGATATGTTCTGCAATTTTAGCACATGGTTAAAAAAAAAAATAACCCTATTGACATTGAGCAGGGAGTGACCATGAATGAAGTTGTGACCATGAATGAAGTTGTGACCATTCAGACCAGAGCCGCTCCACTTCCTATCTGGCTTTCCAGTGTAATCAGTTAATAATGTACTCTTTTATTCTGCAAGTGCTGATGATGTGAGGCAAACTTCAATGTGTTTAACAGTCACTACTTACTTGACTTTACCTTCAGCATCAGGAGTCTGAGCTTGACCGGGGTTATTCTTCCCAGCTGCATCTTCTCCAGGCATTAAAACTTACATTCCCAGACTTTTCTTTGGATCCCTGCAAACATAATGATAAAATTTGGCAAAACTTAAAAACAAACACCCTCTCCTCTTTTTCTTCCCTTCCTTCCTTCCTTTTTTTTTTTTTTATTTCTGAGTTGGTAGAGAGAAATAAAACAAAATGAGATCCTTGAATACTTAAGATCTTAAAGACTTCTGCAAGTGTCTCTTTCTGCCCCTCCTTTCTGCAGATGATGAAACTGGGATTCAGAAAGGGCATAATGGATGGCTTGCTCTTAAACCAGTGTTCTTTTCAATTCAATCTGTGTTTTCAAAGCCACTGAAAAAGATGGGGACTTTACATATTTTGTATTAACCTGGATGGAAGTGGGACACATTCTTAGTAAAGCATCACAAGAATGGAAGAATTCCATTCTCCATTCCATGGAGAAGCAAGAATCCTATGTACTCAATTCCCATATGAGGACAATTAACGTCCTAGTATATGGCGGGGAGTGGAGGATGGGGAGAGTATAGAAAGGGAAGGAGGGAATGGGTGGGGTGCGGTATACCTTTTGTGGGTGGGACACAATTATAAGAGGGTCCTTTTCTAACAAATGCAATCAATGTAACCTAGTTTTTTGTGCCCTTCATGAATCCCCAACAATTAAAAAAAGGGGCTTAAATAAACTCATCAAAGGGAAGGATCTGAAAACTGACCCAATGTGAAGGTAGGACGTTTTACAAATCCAAATGAAACTCTAGCCATTAGAAACCTTCACCAAGGACAGCTTGGGTAGAAAGCCTGTAAAATGATGATAGAACAAGAGGGAGCTCCTGCCATTCCTAGGAGCCAACCACAGTGCCTTGGCCTGAGAGCCATTCCCATTACAGCACAAGTAAGTACCCCAAAGTGGGGGAATTAAAGAGAAATACTTAGAAAAGGAAGATACAAATCTTCCTTTTGATCCTTTTGATATTCCCTATTTTTCTCATTATCTCCCCCATCCCCCCCACACTGAGTTCTTTAACTGCTAAATTCAGAAAGGATCCACCTCTTAGTACTTTTATTATCTATCAAACAATAACAAATAGAAGATACACTTTGTGTTTTTAGAGTGTGCTTTGCTTTTATTTTATGAGTTGATCTGAGTTCTACCTTTTCCCTGAGAAAACCAAACAAGAGAAAATTTGCAACAGGGAAGATTAGGACTAGAATTAAGCACTCATATGAACCATTGGGGTTTCAGTCATGAGTGGGGAATTAACAACAGAGTTCACAGAATAATATTTGAAAGTTGCTAAATTATCTTGGATTTCTACCTTCCTAGAATGAGGAAGGGATAAACTTTATCTTTCTGAAAGCAAAGGGCTATATGAAACCCTTTCTTGCCTTGTTATTAAATAACTTGGCCCATTTGGGGACTCATGTTCTCAACTATCACAACAGAAAGAAAAAAGTAATTAAAAGCTCATCTCCCAGGAGTCTGATTCCAGGGTGTGGTCTAGAAAAGATACTGTCTTTGAGACTGATGCTATGGACAAGTAAACATTAAGAAATGGCATAGATACGGGAAGGACAATATGGCTTCTGTTTTCTTAGAGAGTTCTAGAAACACATGAACAGCATCCTTTCAATTTGCCTCCTCAGAAGGACATTCCAAAGGGCTGCCATTTCTTTGGTCACCAGTCATGCAGAACTTAGGTCTGAAATAGAAAGCAGACTGGTCTCTCTGTTGGGAAGTTGCTATCATACTCCGGCTGGTGGCAAACAGATGTCCCCTTACTCAGACCTCTAAGAACTGCTTTAAATCATGTCAGCATGGAAGCATCATCTCTACCTTCCTCCATGGCCAGTCTTGTGGTGAAGCATTGTGGGGTGGGCTGGGTCCATGTTACCACAACGTGGCAAAAAAGCTCCCAAGACTCACTCTACCTTGGCAACATACATATATGATAAATAGGAAATAATAGGAAAGCTGTGATTTTTCCTTGAAAGTAAAAATTCAAAAAAATATGCTGAGCATAATAGACTGTCAACTGTGCTATCAAACTGAAAATTATAGCTGGGCCCAGCAGACTCACAATGTAAAGTTGACAGATAGGGCAACAGGCAAGCGTGTGTAAATGCTGCCCAGATCATAACTTCAATTCATCTCTGAGGAATCAAACATGGAAGGTCTATTCTCCCAGACTCTTACGGCCCTATAATTTCAGCCTCTGTTCTCACCAAGTGAGCAAATGCAACCTTGAACCATGTCTGCATTTCTCATTTTATTTCAGGCAGCTGGATTCCACACAGGACATGTCATTTGTGAGATCAGGCATCTTTCTATCATTGCCTTTAACTTTGCTATTTGTAATTCCAAGGTAGCCAGAGACATAAATAAAAACGAACCTAAGAAAACCCCCCAGTTGAAACAAATAACAACAACAAATTGATTTTGATGAATATTCTTTACCCTTACCTATACTGGCCTGGAGTTCAGTCAAGTCTTTAGCCTCCAGTGCTTGAGGTGAGGCAGCTCTTCTGGCAGAGCAGTACAATGAAATATAGTCTATTTCAAGTCCAGCATTTTAGGGTGTCCATTTTGACTTAGCCAGTCTTTGAATTTTTAAGACATTGTGAATCAAAGAATAATATCAATGCTATGATGTGTCGGGGGGAATACTTAGAAAATGCAAATCATTATTTCAGTGCATATGTTTTAGTTGTGATATAGACTAGTTTCTTGATACAGGATTTGTTCAGGACCCTAAGGGAGAAGTGAGTGATTAAAAAAATATAATATATAAAAATAAATATACAAAGAAAAATTACGTATCAGTGGTTTGTATATAGGTAAATGTGTGTATTTGTGTGTGTATGTGTGTGCATATATATGTATGTGTATATATACATATATGATATTAGTCAAATACTAGACATTATTCTCGGTTTTAGGCAAGCACAGATATAATTTTGTCCTCAAATGCACACAATCAAGCTTGAGAGATGGACCCCAAAGAGCTAACTGCCTCACATAGGGTATATGTTTTACTAGATACATCAATAAGTTATTATCAAAGCAGAAAAGAGGCATATGGAGATTTAACTTGGCTTCAGAGTTTACAGGAATAATTGAGATTTTACACAGGGCTTTGAGAGCGTAAGGACTTCATGGAAGGAGAAGGAGACTATATTACAGTGTAACTTTGTGATACACACGTATATTTAAAAATGGAATTGTTAAATTGGGTGTTTATTACATACTAGGAACGGTGCCTTGCATTTTATATTACAAGATCTCTTTTCATTCTTATGACTACCCCATGGGATTGGTACTATTTAAAATGCCTCATATAGATAAAGAACCTGGCACTCAGCGTGGTTAAGTTACTTACTCAAATTCTCCCAGTTACCAAGTCATGGAGCTGGGATTACAATCTGGTCGTCTTGTTCCAACATCCTAGAATTTTATGGACCTATTGGCTTATGAGCACTGAACTCATTAATGAGCTAACCCTATGTGAGATCCCACAATGAACCTCGCCTTCCAGAACTAAACCTGATCACATGACAGGAGAGAGTAGTGCTGACCCAGCATCAGGGGACCCTCTTTCTCTGTCTCGGTGTCAGCTTCACTATCTAAGTGATCTTGGGTAAGTTGCATGAAATTCAATAGGTCTTCTTCCTCATCCATAAAACGAATATAACAATCCTTCCATTATGAAATATTCAGTAGGGTTAAAGGAAGTGACAGATGTGGACGGCTTGGCACAGTGTCTGGCACATAGTATGGTGTCCACAGGAGTGCCAGGAACTATGTAAATGTCTGAGAAATTTGCATAGAGCAACCTAAACTATCCAAACCTTTGCATTAAAGCCATCCACAGCATTTGCTTCTGTCTCCATAGGACAAAGTAAAACAACGACATGTGAAATATTTCTGTAACTCAGACTGACCTTCATACTAATTAGCCTTGGTTAATAAGATTTTATTTTACTTCATTACTAATCCTGAGTGTTTATGCAGTGTCTGACAAGCCAAAAGATTTCACATGTATTTTAAAATATTAAAGCTTACTGAGTAGGTTGTATCATCTTTTAAATGGAACAGTGGCCATTATATTAGGAGTCTATTATAGTGCTAGCGATGTTTGCCTTCCATGACTCCCCTTGGTTGAGACCCCTAGTTGCTCTGACATAACCCCTAATGCTTCCCCTTTGTCTAGCAGAGCTGAATATCCCAGCAGGCAAATGTGACTCAGCTGTGTTCAAGCCAGGATGGTAACAGTAACCTTGATAGTTTTGAATCTCCTCTCCCACCTGCCAGCCTTGGAATCCTGGGGACTCACTTCTAATTCTTCTATCCATCCCCTAAGCTGGGGCCCTCAGCAGTTCTCAGCACTCCCGTTCCCAGAATCAGGTTCCAGCTTTGTAGCTCAGGATTCTGTTTGCAGAGGACCCAACTCAGGGACTTGAGTCCAGCTTTCCCTGATCTAAAACTTCTGACAAATAATCACATACACGTACATGTCAAACTGCACTTAATGTAAACCAATATTAATGCATCACGATTAAATAAAGTATACACTTTATTCCATTGTCACTTGACCTATGTTGACCAATTTTTTTTTTCTTATAGAATCCCATCCATGATACCACATCACATCCAGGAATCTTATTTCCTTAGGTTTCTCTGGACCATAAGAGTTTCTTGGACTTTCTTTGTTTTTGATGACTTTGATGGTTTTGAGGAGCGCTGGTCAGGTAGCTTGCGGGGTTATCTCTTAGTTTGGATTTGTCTAATGGTTTTCTCATAATTAGACTGGGTTTAGGGGGAAGAAGACCACAGACACAAAGTGCTGTCTTTATTTTTGATTCTATTCTATTCTGTTAAAGTTACATATATCAACATTACTTATTGCTATCGATGATGACCAGGCTGTGGTACTGTCTGCCAGATTTCTCTGTTGAAGAGTTACCCCCACATCCCTTGCCCCTGTTTTATACTGTACTCTCTCTGACTAACCTTGTTCACCTAAATAAATAAATAAATAGGTCACTGCCAAGGATAGCAGAGATAAAGAGGAGCTTAGATGAAAGCCCGAGGAAGGTAGGGAAGTACAAAGCCTGAGGCTATCCTGCTTTGAGTTTATTTTTTTTTCTTCCCTTGGGTCCAGGGGCATAAAACTTGACAGAAGTGTTCTCATTTTGAGAACAGCGAGGAGTGGCCCCTGGCAGGTGGCTGTGAGCAGATATGTCAACATAGGGATGGGTGGCACTACTGACCCCCTGGTGTGACCCAGTGGACCTCTCCTCAGGGTTCTGGTGCAGCCTGGCTGCTGGGCTGACAAGGGCCCATGCTGAAGGTCCAGTCCTGGTGAACACATCACAACTCTCAAGTTCGCGGTGGTAGGAACAAAGCACACAGGGGTGACTTAGTTGTGCTCAAGCCAGGGCAAATCTGTCAGGCAAGAGTGGGGTAGACACAGGAGGTCAAGCCAAAGGTCAGGTGGCTGGGGGGACGGAGGAGGGGCAAACCTGCTGGCCTTCTGAGTAAACTCCTTGAAAGAAGATGATGTTTCCCTTTTTTTTTTTGTTTGTTTGTTTGTTTCAATTGTTTTTTTTTTTTTTTTTTTTTTTTGCTATTGGCCATGTATAATTGGATGGGTAGAAGAGCTTTAAACAGGATCAGGACAGACAGGGTCATTCTAAATGAGCTTGTTTAGCTCCTTTTAGAAAGAGAAGGGGGCAGCTGCTATCATGGCCGTTCCCTGGAAATTAAGTCACTGTTTACAGAGAAAAAAAAGGTGGGTAATGCCTTAAATGAGATACATCCATCTGAGGAAATCAATTGCTCCAAAAATTCCAGCCCTCCTTGATTCACAGAGCAGCAACTTTGGACATAGTTCACATTTCTTGGGGTGAGAAGTTTAATTTAAAGCCAGGTGGGGTTGTGTCTCATGAGAACTCTGGCAAGAACTTCCAGGGAAGGTAATTGGTAATTGGTACCTCCAGGGAGGCCTTAGTCTAAGATGCCAGTGGCTCTACCCACTTGGTCTCCAAGCTTCAGCCTTTTGTGGTACATTTCATTAATGTACCCACAAACACAACCCAGAAGCCCATACTCAGTGAGTGCCTCAGCAGGGAGGGGGGCGACATAGACCGACTTTCTTTTGGTAACTCTCTTCTTTCTCTGCTAACTGGAATGTGTCTTTGTGGCCTCTTTCCCAAAGAGCCAATGATTTACAGAAACATAAGCTACTGGGACTAGTTAAGGTTTTCCTGACTGTATCTGATTATCCAAAATGGAGCACCTGTAAGGAATTCTAGTTGGTTTGGCCAGTGGAGAAAACTATAGGTATCTGCACACTGAGTCGCTCTTTTCGTTGTGGCTGAAATATTTGACCAATTACTTACCTAGTCATTTCTGTTTTTTTTTTTTTTTTTAAACAGAGTCGAGGTAGTTATTTGGACATATTAACCTTTTTGATGACTGTGCTAACCATCTGGATTAATTGCCATGGTGAAATCACTTGTTCACATAAGCACAGTTTTACGACTCTCATTTCCTTTGACCTTTATTCTAATCACCCCGTTATCTGACCACATTTGTCTAAAAAGTGAAAAAGGTCCACTTGCTTTACACCAAATTCAATAACATCTGACCTTGCTCCTCAGCTGTAGAGTATATTGTTTAGATCATGAAGTTGATGAGGCAAGAGAAGATGCTGAGAGGAAAATAACTGAAATGCAGGGGGAGCAGAGGAAAAGCCTCTTAGCGTACTTTGCTTACATTTAAATGAACTGATGCTAATTTATTTACTTATATTTATGGGATGCACCCATTGCTTATCAGCCCCTGGACACATTTTAAGAGAATCATAAAAAGAGACACTCCTTGTCATTATGGCTAATTAACATTCAAATTGACTAACCAACTAACACTTAAGTACTAAGAATAAAATCGGTCATGGGCCAGTCAACATTTTCATCAAATGTCCTTAAACAGAATCCATTAGCTGATACCCTCTCTGCTACTTTTCTACCTGCTGGCAAAATATCTGATACCAGAGAATGTCTGAATTTACAAGGGAACTGTATCATTCACATTGAAGCCAGTAATATCCAGTGTGTTTCTGGGGCAAAGTGGTATGCAAAGCTTGATTAAATGGACACGTCTTCTTCCCAGAAGAAGTTTATTGTCCAGCTATAATTGACGCAGAAGAAATGAACACGTACCCTTCAGGGTTTATATGTCCTGTTGTTCCGGATTTGTTTTGCTCACACAACCACAGCAGCTACTAAAGCTAATAAATTTGGGTGCATGTCCAATAGGAAGTTTTCCTGATTGGATATATATCCTGAAAGATCCTTGAGCTACTGTAAATCCATTCAGTTGAAATGTATGCAGGACAGAAAGAAATATTGATGGGGCAACTCAGATGGTTCCTTTCATAATTTCTAGGAGGAAAAGAATAGAAAAAGGAGGAAATTCATTTTTTAGTCATTAACCTATCACGTAAATTTCTACATAAGCACATACGAGTCCCACTTTTAAAATATGTGCATACTAAATTTTCTGTTCATTTTTGCATTTATATTCTTGATTTCATTTTATTTTTTCACTGCTTCAGTTCGTAGTTGAGCTTATGCTGAAAGCCATTGGGGGTGACTTAGACCAATAAGGGGAAGATAAATTCTGACTTGTGAAGGTTTTCTACTAACTATTACGAAGAGCCTTATTCTTGCTAGGTAAGAACTAGGGTGAGAATTAATATTTTTACTTTAATTAGACTTTTGGTAAATTTTCTTTTTTAAAGAATCCTAAATTTTAACCTGAGAACTGTTCCACTTAGGCTAATTTTTTGAGAACCATTTCCATGTGAATCAGAAGTTTATGCCAAATTACAGATTTAAGACTGGATGGCTTCTTCAGAATTTGGAGCATCTGAAGCTGATTTTGAGTTTGGTCACTAACATAGTATAGACGGTAGGTGAAGCAAATGGGCTCTTGAATCAGAATTTTGCAATTCCCAAGCTAGCTGGTAACCTGGGACTATTGATTAACCTCTCTGGGCTCAGATTCTGTACCAGTAAAGTCATGAAGATAATAGAAACATCAATTAAATGAGTCGATGATCATACAAAGTCATGATCATACAAAGGATACAAAGTTAGTGACCACTCTACACCTAGAATATAATGATAGAATATAATGAATGCTCAATAGGTCTTAAACTATAATTATTATAGTTACTGGTATTACAATAATACAGCAATGATTAGTAGCAACTATATTGGATACCTAAATTTTTTTCTCACAGTAGTTTATCAGTCTAAGGAATATTTAAATTCAGTTTTTTTCTCCTAAGAATGTCTTTGGGGTGACTGCAATGGAACTTCTTAACTTTCCTTACGAGACCTTCCCTTTCTCCCTATTGCTGGTTCTTTTTTAGTAAAATCTTCAATTCTAATCATTGCATACATACAGAAAATCATCACCTTACCCCTCTCTGTGGTGGTAGACTGGGTATGTATAGCAGGGACTTAGTAGAATCCAACTGGGTAAGCTCTTTTTATCTCGTGCCCAGAATTATTCCTCACTGGAGTCAGGTGGAGTGGAGGAGAAAGCGAAAGGTTGCAACTTATGAGACACTAAAGAAGAGATTCAAGATAAGAAACTAAAATGGGGTAAATATAGATAGCCATAAAATTAAGTGAAGGAAAAAAATAGACATGAAATGGGATAAACACGTCCCTTGGGTGCGTGTGTGGGAGCAAGGTTCTTGTTGAGAATGAGGGTATGGTCCAGTATTAGCTTTATGTGTAAGAAGAGGATGGTGGCCAGGAAATCCTAGCTCATTCCATCCATTTAATGGCTATTTAATGTATTCCCATGGAGTGACAAGTACTGTGCTAAGCATTGTGTATAGAGTGACAAAGACCAGAGCCATGGCCTTTGCTGCAAGGACAATTATGCTAAGTTAATGGAAAGAATTATGTTAGTAATAATTAATAATAGTTGACAACCATGATTTCAAATTTATTATTTTGCAAATAAGCAGAGCGGCAGCTGTTAATAAGGAATAGGTACCCAAAGTTAATTAGTTTAATGGATTAGCTAAGGAAAAAATGTCTGAACAGTTTTTCAGAGTGCCTGAGGACCTGCTTATGGTTCTGGAAAATAACTATGAGGCAATAAAGAATAAATAATCACCAAAATGAAAACTTCTAATGTTTTCCAAGACCCTGCAACTCACCAAAATAAAACAAACTGACCTTGCCAGGTTTTAAAAAATCATCATCATGCAGGGAGGTTTGGACAGGGATTTTGTTTTGCTCTGTTTTGTTCTATATCAAATAACTCCAAATTTCTTGGGGAGTTTTCATTAAAACTATGTTTTTATTTATTTGTTTATTTATTTATTTATTTTAAAGACAAAATCTTGCTTTGTCACCCGGGATGGAGTTCAGTGGCACAGTCATAGTTCACTATGGCCTCCAACTCCTGGGCTCAAGTGTTCTTCCTGACTCAGTCCCCTGAGTAGCTGGGATTATAGGCACCTGCCACCACCACTGGCTAATTAAACAAAAACATTTGTGTTGTAGAGATGGTGTCTCACTGTGTTGCCCAGGCTTGTCTCAGACTTCTGGCTGCAAGAGATCCTCCTGTCTTCCCTAAGTGCTGGGATTATAGGCGTGAGCCACCATAACTGGCCTAAAACTATCTCCAAAACACCATTTCCCCTCATTACTATCACCAGAAAGGATGACTCTGGATAGATTATTGATTTTATAATTTTATAAATATAATAGCTCAATTTGAGAGCACTGAGTGTGTGTATTAAGACATATACTAGAGAGGTTAAATGAGGAACACTGATAATCAATATTTCTGTGAAGTGTTAGGTGCTTTGACCAAACTCAATGACCTGCTACTTCCTGTTCTCTGTAGAGAAAGGACAGAGGGCTGTAAATAAGTTGGAAAAGGCACAGTGCCTGCTTCAGGTCTTCCTTGTGTTACCATCAGGAGACATTTATTGAACACAATAATTTTAAAATCCAAACGAGATGTATCCCTTCTCCACGGTCTGGTGCTCATGTTACTACAATACCTGATCCTTTCAATTTCTTTTTCTTCTGATATCTATATGTTTCCTGCAACTGAGCTGGGTCCTTTCACATAGTCTAAAACAAGTGGACTCTTCCTAATCCTGGTGAGTGCCTGATGTGACTGCCCATTTTACAAACACACCAACAACTTCAATTAACACTGAGCACTTGGAGGTGGAGGTCAGGGGTCTGTAGATAAAAAGATGAAAAAAAGTGCAACCCTATTCTTAAGAGCTCCTTGCCTCCTCATCTGTCTCTTTCTACCTTTTGTTCTCATTGTGGGGAGCCCTGTAGAGGAGAGGCTAATAGCACAAACTCAAACCATACTAGGTCAAACCTAGACTCTCCCAATTGCCAGGCAAATGTCACTGGATGCAGTACATAATCCAGCCAAGTCTCAGTTTCTCCCTTATAAAAGGAAGAATATAATAGGTGGGCTATGTGAAAAAAAGTAGGCTAATGTAGGGATCTGACATGAAATGCTCAGTCTAGTTAAGTTCTTATTTTTATTGTCTCAGTATCTTCAAGTCACATGCTCTGAGCAGACTAGAACATACCTTTGCTCAGGAATTTGCTTTGTGCCTTTCCCTAGTTTACTTATAACATTCCCTTTATCAGGAATGACGTCCTCATCTCCCAAACCCTCTACCATCATCCATGGTAGCCAGATATAGCAAGTAAAAACACAGGACTTTCAGTTGACATTGAATTTCAGATAACCAACTGACAGTGTTTTAGTATACACGTATCCTATGCAATATTTAATTGGGTTGGCTTATCCTAAAAAATTATCTATTGTTTAACTAAAATTTAAAGCTCACTGACAGTCTGTATTTTATCCTGCAGCCCTCTCCCTTTTTCAATCCCTTCTGCCTACCAAATCTTACTTGTTATTTAAAATCCTATTTAAAAGGTAGCAAATGCAAATATCTGTAGTGCTCAGGCTGGAAGAGTTCCAGGAGGATGTAGTCACTGGGCAATGCAAATCAGGTGGTAGCGTCTCATCCTCAGCTTGTTTCTATGTGTGAATATGAGATTTATGTTGCTACATGTTCCCCGTATTCAAGCATAGCTGAAAACTCAAAAAATAAGTATGTGTTACCTACCAATATATAAATGTTGAAACTAGTTAAGTATTTTAAAAATCACTCCTGGGTGTCACAAATTTGAAAACTCTGCCCAGGATAATTATATTTTTTCCCCACGTGATGTTCCTTGATGGCCCACAGTACAGATGGCGTCTCTTTCCTCTGAACTCCACAGGTAGCTCCATTCTTAGGGCTCGGAACTAGTGGCCCTGTATGGTCGATCTTAATTTTTTTCCAAGCAGACTACAGCTTCTAAGAATGTAGAGATGATGTTCATCTTCGATTCTATAGGGCTTGGTATTTAATGCATTGTCAGTTAAAAGAATGAATGAAAGAATAAATCTTAGTTTAGCAGGATTCAACAAAGATTATTAACAAGGCCACCAACAGGAGCAGCTCAAAGGCCACACGGAGCAAAGCACAGACATTTTTGGCTTTTTTTTTTTACTTTTTAATTTTTTTGTTAAATCATAACTATATTAATGCATTTATGGAGTACAATGTGCTGATTTTATATACAATCTGGAATGCTTACATAAAACTGGTTAACATAGCCTTCACCTCTCTTACTTAATTATTGCGTTAAGACATTTAAATTAATTCTTAATGGATTAGACATGCACCTTTGCATTATGCACAATAGGGGAGGTTTTTATGGCTTTTTGAACCACGACCAGGCAGCTACAGTTTGATCCTGTGGCAGTGTTTTCTTGTGGCTTTCCATCACAGGCCTTCTCTCCAGGAGTTTGTCCCCTTCCCAACAGCTGTCCTTCCTCAGGCCACATTCACTCAAGCAGCCCACAGCAGAGAGATTATGTAAGATTAGGGAGGACCTTGTCTCAGTACGCACAGCCCACGTGAAAACAGCACAGGGTCCCTGAAGAGGCCCCAACTGTTGCCCTAGTCAGCTTTATCTCTGGAGTTCCAGCAGTAAATTTTGCCCTGGATAGAAATTAATTTTTAATTCCTTAATATTAATAACAGTATTAAGGACTGGTGTAATAAAAGTTTATTGACTAATTTTCCGTCATAATTTGTCTATAATTCTTGTGCTACCATATTATATTTTTATGAAATGGAAACACTGTGTTCCTGGGCTGCATATTAATGACAGAAAAAGAGCAAATGATACTTTGAACATCATCCATTGGGATCTAAGACTTTTTGGATCCAGAAACTTAATGTTATTTTCATGAAGGGTACATAGAATAATTTTTTAAAAAGTGATAGGGGAATCTGCCCAACTGGAGGAATGCTAAAGAGTGCATAATACACAAATGGTTGGTTCATATGTTATTGGGCTATCGTTGGAAAAAGATATTTTTGTAAAAGCTTTCTAGATCATTAAGAAAAGAAAATTTGAGATTGAAATCAACAAGCTGTTACCAAAGGCTAAACTGACATGTTTATGCATGTCCTATCCCCACCATAGGACTAATAATAATAGTAATAATAATAGGAATCATAATAGTGAATAAGCATTGACTACTTCATTTCAGGCACCGTGTTAAACATTTTATAGACACAATCTGATTCATTCCTCATAACCATCCAGAGGTCGGTTTTCTTATGAGGTGAGGAAATGGGTCTAGTATTTTGCCCAAGCCACGTAGCTCATGAGTGATGTCACTGACACTCTAACCCAGGATGAGGCCCTTCCCCACTGTGCATCTGACATGGCCTCCTGCTGTGTCACGGCAGCATGGACACAGTCAGATGGGAGCCTTAGAGCAGCAATAAAACTCCAAAACATCCCCTCAAGTGAGAGTCGAAACAAGGGGGCATAGTCAGAGCAAAGTGCCCTTTATCAAAATAGGAGATGACAAGAGTTAAATGGAACAAACATCAGATTCAGAATCAGTATGAGAAACAAGCTCAAAAAAAAAATCCAGACCAAACCCAATAACAGGAATGGACATTGAGGTCAGGGTCATAAATTAGAGTGAAGGTCACGACAGGTGGTGTGAAGATGTAACCTATCGAGTTAGAGGTATTGTTGATGAACATGGACAGAAACATCCATCCTACTGTAAGAATTCAAGAAAGATGATTTGCTCAAAACCAGCAGATGGGAGCTTGTTGGAAAAGAACTGTTTTATAAAAGGCTTTTGGTGTGGTTACTGTGCTATGTGACTGCCTTTATTCAGTAGCCCTGAGAGTGATGACTATTCATATAGCACACCTGGGTGTCTGCACATAATTGTCATTGATCTTTGGAAAACTCCTTAAACTAATGAAGTTCACATCTGACATATATATACTGTATATACTCGAGTATAAGCTGAGTTTTTTCGGCACAAAATTTGTGCTGAGTTTGGGTTTTTTGGCACAAAATTTGTGCCGAAAAAACTCGGCTTATACTCGAGTATATAGGGTGTGTGTGTGTGTGTGTGTGTGTGTGTGTGTGTGTGTGTATATATATATATATATATTTTTTTTTTTTTTCACATCCAGTTAGTGTTTTGTCTTTGGAACAAAATCTTCAACATACCATGCTATGTAAAAGGAAAACAACAACAACAACAAAATCACAGCAACTCTCTCTAATTCCTGCTCAAAGTTTATGGCCTTTTAAGTAGGGAAGAGCACACAGGGCAGATTGCTCCTAACTGGTAATTCTGTTTAATAAATGACTTTCATAGAAGATGATGTGAGAGAAGATGTGCCAGTAATGTACATACATTTTCTAGGAGAATATTCAGGTACCTATATGTGCTAACAGGCCCATGCCAAGGCCTCACCCTAACCCCTAAAGGGACTAAATGAAAGTGTTCACACTTACACATGGGGTATCATATCCCTGCCATTAGAGGAGGATGGGCAGCCTTCTTTCCCCAGAAACTAACCACAACTGTTGTTCAGCCAAAGGGTCAGTTCACTGGAATGAACAAAATATTCAAATTGGCCATGGGAGGTAAGCCAGAATCTCCAGTCTATGGTGGCCACAGTGAAGAGACAGCCCTGCAGGGACAGCAGCTCAGCTGCCCAGTGTCCAGCAGGCCTCTCAGGTCCTGGAGAGGATCAGAAGAGCTTAAGGAAAGCTAACGACATATTCTAAAGAGGGTGTTTGGTGGGATCTCACCTAATGTACACAATGCAAGGGTATATTTCAAAACAACTAAGAGTATATTATAAATCTTGTACTGCAAAAACAGTAAATGAGATGATGGTTATGTTAATTAGTTTGATCTAAGAATTCAACATTGTATATCAAATCATCACATTGTACCCCATAAATGTATACATTTATGATTTAATAAAAATTAAGTTAAAAAATAAGGAGCTCTTGGTGGCGCCTGTGGCTCAAAGCAAATGGGGCACTGGCCTCATATGCCGGAGTTGACAGGTTCAAGCCTGGCCCCGGCCAAAACTGCAAAAAAAAAAAAAAAAAAAAAAAAAGGAGCTCTGAGTCTCAAAAGGACAGCAATCAAATCCACAGGGGCAGAGAACAACGGTAACATTGTTGAAGTTAGATGAAGTTAGAACCATTAGGAGCCGGGGATCCCTGTGAACTGAGAAAGGAACAGAGAGCCCAGGTAGGAGCAGAGTCTGGTTCAAGACCGCTGTGTGCATGGAGCCAGGAGGTGTGCATGGAGCCGGGAGGCTGTGCATGGAGCCAGGAGGCTGTGCCTGGATTTCCCTGCGAGCCAGCCATGTGCTGTGTAGTACTCTGCTAGGTTTGAAGGCACATTGTCTGGTCAGAAGAAGAGAAAAGGTATCTCTGGCTTTGAACCTGTAGGAGCAGAGAGTGGAGGAGATGATATTAATATTTTCTCCCATTTCTAAATATACCCAGGGTGACTGGGTACAATACAAGGGAATGAACACGAGCTTCAGAATCCAAGAGAGCTGGTATCAAGTTCTGGTTTCACCCCTGTCCCCTGTGTGACCTTGGGCATTCACTTCCTCTGCCCAGATGCTATTTCTCCATTTGTCAGTGGCTAAAATCATATCTACTTCATGGTGTTTTTCAAAAATTCATTGGGAATGTAAAATACAGAGCCTGACTCAAAGTATATTTCCAGTATTGCCATTATAACACTAACAACAATAATTGTTATAGAGGATCATTTTGCATCTTTCATTGTTAATCAGCCACTTTCTGTTCCTTCACTCCACTCACCAGCAGGCTCGTAGAGATGGGCAAATGTGACTCGGGGAAAGAAAGAGACATGATGGCCTAGGTGCAAAGAGCCTTTGATAGTATCAACGCTGGAAAGCAGAGTCAAGTAAAAATGCATCTCTTGTAGCCCCAGTGGATTATGGAAAGGAAAAGAGTAACAGCAAGGAAAGCAAGTGCTTCATCACAGGCATCCTGACCTCCCCACTCAGGGCTGAAAGGTTTAGGGGAAAAACCCTTAGAGAGGGATGAAGAGGAAGCAGAGGAAACAGATGCTTCTCTATTAAGTATTCTGGGAAGAAAAGCAGGGATGTGAGATTGCTGTGCGGAGAGTCCTCCAGCAAGGCACCATGGCTTTTGGAAAGCAGTGGTGTTGGAGTCCGTGCTGTGCACGTGACCACTGCCCTCTCCAGATCCCCTTCACCAGCCTCTGCACCTCTCCCCAGATGCTGAGTTGACTGGCAACATTATTCTCATCTCTTAAGAGTTGGCTTTAGTTAGAGAGAAGTCACTGACTCCTCATCATCCTCAGTGGTCCTTAGCCAACGCCCAGCAGCAGAAGCAGGGCCCGTGGGACCTCAGCTGGGACGTGCAGCTACTGGTGGTGCCTTTGTGCTCTGAACTTTCCCGTGTGATCAGATGTACGAGAATGTCACTTTTTTTTTTTTTTTTTTTTGCTTTTATTGCCTTTTAAAATGGGCCCACAATTATTGTCCAGGTTCACGGTCTATTGTGTGCTATTTCAAAACATGTATAAAATGTGTAATGGTCAAATCAGGGTAACTGGCATATTCACTACCTCAAACATTCATCATTGCTTTGTGTTGGGTACATTCAAAACCTGCTCTCCAAGCTACTTCAAAACATACAATAAATTGTTAATTGATAATTACCTTCTGTTGCTAAAGAAGGACAGAACATCTTCCTCCTATCTAGCTGTAACTTTGTATTCATTAACCAATCACTCATTAGTCCTCCCTCTCCGCTACCCACTCCAGCCTGTAGTAACCACTGTTCTACCCTATTTTCATGATTTCAACTTTTTTTAGCTGCCACATATGAGTGAAAACACATAGCATTTGTAATCTTGTGTCTGGCTTAACATAATATTTTCCAAGCTCATTCATGTTGCTATGAATGACAGGATCTCATTCTGTTTATGGCTGAAGAGTATTCCATTGTGCTGCGTTTCCTCTCCTTTCATCTGCTGGTAGGCACTTAAGTTAATTACATATTTTGGCTATTGTGAATAGAGTTGTAAGAAACATGAAGTTTCAGGTGTCTGTATGATATACTGATTTTTTTTTTTTAAATAAAAATACCCACTGCTGAGATTGCTGGGTCATGTGGTAGATCTGGTCTTAGCTTTTTGTGGGACCGCGATACTATTCTCCATAGTGACTGCACTAATTTACCCTCCCACCGGCAATGTCCCAGCACTCTTGTTTCTCACATCCTCACCAGCATTTGTGACTTTTATTTTTTTGATAGTAACCACTCTACCTGGGACATGATGATATCTCACTGCAGCTTTGATCTGCATTTCCATGACAATTAGTGGTGTTTCTATATACCTGTTGGAGACTGAAATCTTGCTTTTTCCTTCACTCTTTCTGGATTCTGTGACTTTCTTTTTCTTCAAAGACTGCTCCACCCCAATAAATTACTGGGGTAAGAATTCTGTCCTCAGTGGTCAGGGGGAAGGAGAGCTAGAGCTAGCTCTCCCTGCTCCCTCTCAGCTTCCACAGGTTGGAAAAGGATCTGGAAGTTTCCACATGATTCTCAGAAATGGGGAGTTGCTAAGAATTCAGCTGGACAGCTGGCCAGGAGTGTTCACTACGATGAGGGTAGTTAGTATAAGCCCAGTGCACAAAGGCTATGTAGGGGCAGTTCAGCTTGCCCATGGCCTAAGTGGCAGCCCAGGGCACTGAGAACCAAGGGGATCATTTGGGTCCTTGCAGGCATCATCCACGCATCAAAAGCAGAGCTGTAAACAAGAGTAAGAAAACCGGTTGTCTCTTCCAGCAGCAGAAATGGGAAGGGTGCCTAGGGCCAGCACCACAGCCGGCAGCCCACACTTGACGGCCAGCCTAGCCCTTTTAAATTAAAGGACTTGCCCAGGATCAGGGCCACCTGTTCCCCAGGCCTTTATAGTCCCTTGGCAGCCACATGCCATTTGTGGAAGAAGGAGAGAGAGGGAGAAAAGAGCCATAACAGAAAGCTAAATTCTGAATTAACGTAATTGTTTCTTCTCAACATAGTTGTTTTCAGCCCAAAGTCAATTTAAGTCAGCAGATATTGAGATCCCTTAAATTGAAATCCCTTGAATTAGAAATTTAAGATTGTTCTTATCTAGTGGGACAGGACATGTGTATTAACAGGTAGAAGCCTTTGCATGTCTGAGCTGAAACGTGAAGGAATTGCTAATGTTATTTCTGTGTGCGTCTTCCTACCCGTCTCCCACGGGAGTGGGTGTGGCTTTAATCAAAGACCTCCGAGGTCAGGAGCATTGGCACTCAGCCTGACTTGAAGCCTCTTGCCCTCAGGGAGATGTGACACCCTGGCAAGCTGAGAGCAGAAGCGAGTTCACCATGAGGGTCTGGAGAGAAAGGAAACCACAAAGTGTGTGAACTTGTGATAGCCTTTGATGCTTACAGCGATGTGACTTGTTGCTATGGAGATGCTTCTGGGATGAATGGATTGTAACAAGAAATACCTTGAAACTCTTTTGCTTCAGCCAAAGCAAGTGGGGGCAGCCGTAAGTGAAGGCTTAGTCAGGGGAACTTCCCTCTGGCTGATGTAGTAAACTCTCTTCCCTTCAGGGACACAGCGGGGCACTCCTGTGTCAGTTTGGATTTATAGAATTTCACCACTGAGGCCTCCTCATTGTCAAGCCTGGCAGACACAGTACTCCGTAGAAAATAAGAAGATGCCGCCAGGGAGTGGGGTAATATAGTGCAGCCTGCATTTTCTGTCTCCCACTCTAGACCTCCCTTCTTTTCTTCCAACCTGGAGCGCAATTCTGGGGACGGTTTTCCTCTCCACCTGACCTCAGAGGAGTTCGTTCATTCATTTATCAGAAACAGGAGCCAGTTGAAACAAATAAATAAACTGGAAAGGAAATGGAGCTCGGTGTCCCAAACCTCTCCATTGAGCTGTGACTCAGGAATTACAGCACATTGTATCAAACCATTTCCTTTTGATGCATTGGGGCCGCGTGCAAGCCGACAGTGACATATGGGAAAGGTCCTGTTAGCAGGATTGGGGCTGTTGTGTGATAAATGACACAATATGTCAAAGAACGTCTGTTATCCATCATGCCGGCTTTCTTGGAACACTTGGAAGGGAGAGAGAGAGAAAGAGAGAGAGGAAAGAGGAAGAAGAAGGGAGAAAGACGGATGGAGGCTGGCTGAGGGTGAAGTAAGTGGAAGAAAGAGTATACAGCGCCAGAATAAGACAGGAAAGGACGCCTTTTGCTTAGGAAAGCAAAAAGGATTCTGGAAGATCAGCCAGAGTGTCCCTGCCACTCTCCTGTCCCTTACATCTCTTTCTCTTTATGTTTTCTGTTTAAATTTAATCAGTTGAGCACATTAAGCTATCATGCAGGAAGGGAGAGGATTAGAGCTGGCTATACAGTTCTGTTCCCTTCACTCTCCAGACGCGGTGTTACGGCGTTGCACGGGACTTCTCTAAGGCCCAGACGACCTCAGTGGGGCACTCTGCAACTGCACTGGCTTGGCGAGCTGCATTAGAATCTCCTGAGCGAATGCTCTGAATCTGGTGTTTGAGAACAGGTTTTATGCCAGGAGGAAACTTTCATTTTGGGTTTCTTAGCATTTCATCTTCCTAACGTTCCTATCATAATTATGCAAATGCCCATCTTCCCTATTTGGGTGGCAAAGTTTCTGATTATTTTGTGTCATCAGAGGAAACTTCCATTTGTATTGGAATTCTCTTTGGGATATTATGTATGTGACTCTTCCAGAATGGGGCCGGGGCACTCTGGAGGATAGATTCCCACTCCTTTCAGAGCTGCTCATCATGTTATCTAAAAGAATAAATCTGTGTTACTGAGTCTGATAAGAATTAGACATCCCTGCAGCTCATATGCTTTTATTTTAGATGAGATTGGAGGCAGCAATGCTTATTGAAAATAATTATACTTTCAGAAGTACAAAGTCACTTTCCTGGGTGTTCATATTTCTTCCTGAGTATTATTTTATATCTTTTTAATATATATGTGGATTATTTTTCTGTGTTGTGGGAATAAATAAAGGAGCAGACAGATGTAAGATACTTTTTATCCCCAATCTGGATCACGTGGGTATGTTTTATAACGAGCAGATCTTAGACTCCAGAACAAGATTCTGATTCAGAAGTTTTAAGATAGGGTTTTTTTATAAGTTTATCTGGTGATTCTGATGAACAGTATGGGAGCAGCATGGTGCAAGCATTGGGTTCAGTCTAAGCATTAATTCCACCCACTTCTCTTTCCACCAGTACCCAGATTTCCTTCTATGTGTGCAATCCTTGCCTCCCCTCCACCACGTGGTTACTTTTTGAGCTAGACCTGTCCTGTCACCATTCAGGCCTGTGGGAAGTCCTAAGACCTAGAGCTACTGCAAAAGACTCTTTTCCTCTGAAGACAGTGGATGAAGTTGTAGAGTACTAGAATTGTAGCGGACACATTGTTTTCTATAGCCAGGGGAAAGCTTGAGCTGTTGATGGCCACGGTGTGTAGCCTGAGAATGAGGCTGACACTGTGTGTAAAGCATTGAGCTGAATTCTTGATGAATGAATGGAGCTTCTTGATCACGCTTGTATGAATCAAGATCTTTGAATTATACATCTTTTGAATTTCATTGGCTGGCAAGATATCTGTGTAGAGATATTTCTGGCAGGTACATAGAAATAAGGGTTTGGTACACCAAAAGGAAATTGAAGCTACTGGTACAATTTTTGGGGGGTGGAGGATAACACACAAAGTTAAAACTGTAGGAATAGCTATAAAGCCCAATAAAAAGTAGAGGGAAAAAAATATGAGGATCAATGACAACATATGAGTAAATTTCTAGGGTTAAAGGAAGGAATGGAACTCAGAAAAGAAATGGAGATAGGCTAGTCAAGGAGGCAGTAGCATAGTAGTAACAACAAAAGTAACAGTCCCAGTGATAATGACTAAATTACTAAGTACCAGACTCTGTGCTGTAAAGTCTACACAAATATATCTCTGGAGGATCAAAGGACTTTTTCATCCAAGCAAAGAAGAAAGGATTAGAGGACAGATGTAATTACAGTGAAATCCAAGGCAACTCACACAGGCTGTCTTTGAAGTGGGGTGAGACTGTCATGTGGTGGGAGAGGGATTCTGCCCTTCAGAAGCACCTCTCACAGGGGTGGAAAGCCTGTGCTATGGAGCTGGAGAGGCCTGGAATTGAATCCCTGCTTTGCACTTATTAGCTTTGTGTTCTTGGCCAACTGCCCTAGTAGTTTCTTCTTCCGTAAAAGTACAGACAATATTTACCTACCACACAGGTTCCTGGCAAGGGCTAAATAATGTTTAATGAATAGTACAGAAAACATTCAGACACTGCCTGGTATGGTGCACAACATGAGATGTTTATTGAGGGTATGGAGAAAGGTGGTAAGCTGCAGTGGAGATTAGGCGTCAGGACTCTGCTGTGTCCAGTGAGAGGAACCTCCTGGTACCCAAGGAGGCGGATTCCGGGATGTTGTGCATATGCCGGCAAAGGGAGTAACTGAGGATTGGCATGTGGGCCGCCATGCAGAGAAGTAAGCTGCAAATAACCCCCTCTCTCTTTTATTAGCAAACAGGCATTTCAGGGTGCACTTCCATGTGCCATCTGGTCTCCTGCCCATCATACTGCATGTCAGCTTACTCCAGCAGCTCATGAATGCCATCAATGCCCCGTGACTTCTGACTCCACGAACACGGGCCTGATGGAAATCCTGTCTCTGCATGTCTAGGGAAATGCACTGTGGCATAACAGCCATTTAGGCCAGCTGTCTCCATGATGCATGGGGCCCGTTTCATGGTGGGTTTGACTATGAGCTGTTGAAGGCAGAAATACTCATCCTTGACTTTCCCAGGGTAGGCTTATATTTTTTTACTCCACATTTTCTTGTCATTTTTGTTGTTAAATCTCTGTACCAGAGTGTCTAGGTGTGAAGCTGGGCGTGTTTATTTTTATGAAGTTCCTTGGGTGACTCTGATCTACAATTAGTGGGAAAGGAGAAAGGTTGAAAAGTTGACTTTTCTTGTTTGTTTGTTGTGAAAGGAAGTACTTGGGGCCACATGCTTCCTGTTACCTAGATTCAACCTACAGAGTTTTTAAACATTATTTTAATAAATCTTGTTTATTTAGGTCTGTGGTGACGCCTTTCTTATACGACACAAAACCTATTTTTTAAATTGTAATTATTTTAGATGGTTCAGAATAATAGATTTGGGGTTAGAGACACCTGGATCAAATTGTAGCTTGGCCATGTACTAGTTGTGACTCTTGGGATGCTAATTCCCCTCTTTGTATCTCATCTGTAAAATTCAGTTCATGCCCACATCATGTGTCTATGGTTATGGTTAAAGGAGATGCAACATATAAATTCTCAAGCCAGCACTGAGGCATGGCATGTGCATTAAATGGCGCTATTACTACTAATAATATAATTATCTTTATTAGTTACTGATGAATCAGTAGATATTCTTATTACATCATTCTTATAATATCTCAGATATGTGTAGATTTAAATTGGTATTTTTTTCCTAGGTCTTGTCATAAAATACTGTATATACTCGAGTATAAGCCGAGTTTTGTTGGCACAAAATTCGTGCCGAAAAACCCGAACTCGGCACAAATTTTGTGCCAAAAAAACTCGGCTTATACTCGAGTATATATGGTAATAAGATCTTCTAGGACATGTTTTAATGAATATCCATTGTTTCTTTAAAAGTGCTAATTTACAGACACGTACACCTATATACAGACACTCAAAGAAATTAGTTACTAACTTGCACTATAGGTAGAAATCCTTCGCTGATATTTTATGCCTTGAAATTATGTTTTTGCTGTCACAACTTGTTGAGGGCTTCCTTTCTCACCAATTACATTTAGGCATGTGTAATTTTCTCAGCAAATTTTCAGCATCTGATTGCCTTTGCTATTTTGTTCCATCATTTCCTAATGAGAGAAAGGGTATAAATTAAGACAGAGAGAAAGAAGCACCTCAGATACTTCTAGACTAGAGGATGTTTGAGAATAGAGATTGTGCCCTCTTTATTCTTGTGTGTCCATAGCAGTTGTTTAAAACAAATACTTGTTGAATTAAAATTGTGTTAGGATTTCCCTTTGCCAGAATCTTTTTGAATGCAGAAGAACAAGGTTTATGAATACATAATCTGTCAATCCTTGGTCACATGTGGTCATGTGTTAAATCTTTGGCTGGGTATTCTGATGAAGAGTTGTATTAAGTCTGCAAATGAGGGAATTCTTTCAAAAGCAAATCCAGGTACTTCTACCAAAAGGAGACATGGATATTATAAGGCGAATGTAGTTCACATCCCCTTCCCATCTCATTTTACTTACCAGGGAGTATCTTCTCAATGTATTTCACATTCTTCCCATTATCTCCAAGCTTTGTTCATGGTTCTAATGTAGTTTCCTACCTGCGTCTGTTTTCTCCCAATTCTAAGATGTTTTGCGCATGTCTTTAAGATCAAACTCCCTTAAAAGCACAATTTACCATATTTTAAAACTTTTAATGATTTCTGATTCTCAGTGGAGGAAGTGTGAACTCCTGTGTCTGGCATTTGAGGTCCATTGAAATGTGTCATTTATCAACATTAGAAGTATTATTTTATTATGCAGAAATCTCTACTTGAACTAGCTGATCAATGAATTGAATTTTATGTCCTAAAGATTGAGTCTTCAAATTGGTGGATGAGCCCTATCCTAGCCAAAGTAGCTTTGCCTGCACACAAATATAGATACATGGGAATCTTAGGAATGATCTGAGCATAATATCTAGGGGTCCTCAAACTTTTTAAACAGGGGGCCAGTTCACTGTCTCTCAGACCATTGGAGGGCCAGACTATAGTTAAAAAAAAACACACACAAAAAACTATGAAGCGTTTATATCACACTGGTTAGCACGTGTCAACCGGTCTGTGAAACTGGTAAACGTGTCAACCGGTCTGTGAAACTAATGTATGATGCCCTATGATCGTACCATTGTACATAGCTATGATTTAATAAAAAAATAAATAAATAAATAAAATAAAATCCTGAACAATCTGCAGGGAAAAAAAAAAAAAAAACAAAAAAACTATGAAGAAATTCCTATGCACACTGCACATATCTTATTTTGAAGTAAAAAAAAAAACAAACAAAAAACCAGGAACAAATACAATTACACCATCGCATGTGGCCCACGGGCCGTAGTTTGAGGACCCCTGATCTAGACTCACTTCCAAATAAATATTTCTGGATTTCTCCTCTATCCTCCATTGTGGGCATTACCACACACCTATCCTATTGGAAAATTCACTCATAGATTCCTGGATTGGCCAAATGGCCACATCTTTGTCCCTCCTTTTGTGCTATTATTTTCCTTGTATTTCCTTCCACAATCTCAAAACTGAAAACTATCATCTTCACAGTTGCCTTGGTGAAATTTACCTTGCAGTGAAGGGAAGGTGCCTCTCATTTGTAACTGCGTAATGTACTATGTATTCCCTTATGGTGTTGTAGTGTAAATATCCATTTATTCTTCCTGTTTCAACTACACCAGGAATTCCTTCATGGCAGAATGGGACCTGTCAAGTATCTACTTTCCATGTAGCACATGCTTAGCTGGTGTAGAAATTTAAGGATAGCATGACCCTTATTTGTCCTATTTATACCTTGCCACATTATAGTGCATAGAAAGAGGTCAGGTACTAGGAGGTCCTCAACAAACAAACACACCCATGGTTCCACCTCAATCACTGTGAATGATAATGGTCTTACTGGATGAAACCAAATACGGTATTCTCTATGATGTGATCTCTGCTACCCTTCTGCCCTTGTATAGTAACACTCTTCCTGACCCATCCATGATGCCTCTATCTACTGGACCCTTTCTTCTTTCTGGGACACAATGGGCATGTTCAAGCCTCCTTTTTGCACTGGCTGTTCCCTCTGCTGGAATGTTCTTCTCCTGCCTGGCTTAGTCTGCTCAACTTTCTCCGCTCAAATAGCACCTTACTAGAGAAGCTTTAATCTCCAATTATGTGATATGAAGTGCTTCCCTACATAGCACTCCCTATCTGCCTTACCCTTCTTAATCATTTCCACATGCCTTAGCCCCATCTGACATGTGTTCAATGGTAGTTTTATGAGGATAGAGACTTTGTTTTATTCACTGCTCTATCCTCAGCTTCAAGAACAGTGCCTGGCACATAGTAGGCACTCATTTGCTATTTGTTAAATAAATGAATTATGTGCTAAAGAAACGGAAGGACATAAGGGAGCACAAATAACTTATTAGTATTATTGAATGTGGTAGCTATTCCCACCAGCCATCCATATTCTTCTCTCTGCATAAACAGACAGACACCTAAATTAAATATAGATGCATGTTCCTGAATCTTCAAATTCAATACAAGTACACAGTATTAATAATACAAATGCATCATGTCTGGCATTGCTTTGTGAAGGAGATTGGGAGAAGGGAAGAGCGCTGGAATACTTCTCCCTACAGTAATCCCATACCCACCTTAATAATATTTTGGTAGCTTGATAGAAGCATTTTATCCCTGAAAGCAGCCTGATATTTACCCAGGATTGCCTGAATTTGCTGCTGCCATTACCAGCAAAAAGCTGTCAGGTTTTTGAGTTTTCTCATCCGTAGAAAGCTGGTCACTTAATTTTATTAGCATCTTTTCCAGTGCCTGACCCTAAAATAACTGTTTTCAGTGTTTACGTTCTTAGTGGTGAGCTAATGAAGCAGCTTGGCAGCTATAGCTAAGCCCTGGGTTTCTGAGTAGAATCTGGTAATGATAGCAGCAACAACTAGAAACCCTCAGCCTTACCCATTGGAGGAAAAAAAAGAAAATGACTTTTTTTATGTCTAGTGTTTTTAATAATGTTGGTCTCAGGAGTAGACAATTAAAATAATCCTATAAATTTTGTGCAGATTCTCTTTCTGTCTTCTCTACCTTGGTAGATGACAGATACACTTTTCCTCTTTGCAGATGGTCTGTCCTTCTTCACTCTTTCTTTTCCTCTGCAATTTCTCATGCATCTGTGTGTCTTTTATTTGCTTTCTTTACTCACTACTGAAGGCTTTTTGTAAATTCCGACTCTGTGGGGAAAACCTTAGAAAAGTTCTGTTAGAAGTGTGCACAGTTGGGTTCCCAGAGTCCCGTGTCTGCCCACATGGAGACCCTTCAACCCTTCCCTAACAATTCTGTCCATTAAAAATGAATCCAATTGTTTGCAAGAATGGAGAGCAATGGGAACTCACTTGCACTGCTAGTGCATTTACTAATACACTTATGATTCAGTAAGAGGAAAAAAAAAAAAAAAACCCAACCAACCAATAACAACCAAACAGACAAAAATAGTCCACATGATTGTTCATACATGTAGAACTTGCATTGACCCGGAGCTTTTGCCTTCTTAGCCTGTGTATTATCATGTGATTATAAAAAAGTCTCTTGAACGGTGCCCACCTCAAGGGGAATAGCAGTATGTTTTCAATGTCATTCATTTATGGAGCTGCCACCAATTTGGTAAGAGCACTATGAGTTGCACTTGTTTGCATCCAATTTTCCTGTGGTCTTGTTTCATTTTGACCAGGGAGCATGCCTTGCATACTTGAAGGGAACACAAGTCACAGTCAGTGATGAATTTCCTTTTGTCTCCAAGATTCAGACTGGATAGCAGTGTTACTTTCCATAGTTTCAGCTTGCCTGGAAACATGTGGTGATGCAATTTTTATTCAATAGGCGTCTATCAAACATCGAACATCTATTTCCAAGTTATCATGCTTATACCTAGTTTGGGTAAAAAGGAAGATGTAGGGAATAAAAAAAATTTGAAATCCTATCCTATGGAATTTTTCTCCATTGAAGCCTTGGTTCTATCATCTAATCTGGCTCACTTCCGTTTCCTTAGGAAGTGACCTCTGTAATGGAATCAGCTTACCCAGCTACACCGCCTAGTGACTTGCCACATGTAAAGAGAATTTTAAAATGAGAGAATTTAGGAGCAGGGTCTGAGCACTGCTGATGGCAGCATCTTTCTGCTTCTGTGATAGGTAGAGAAAAAAGCTCAGGATTTGGGTGATTTTAGTGTCCAAATCAGACTGGATTCACAAATAGAGGCGTTCAACTTGGTCTACTGGTCTTGGGTATCGATTGCAGTGCTGAGATGTCAAGGGACATGTTTCATTAAAAATGTAAAATGCTTCTTATTACTCTACAGCTTCCTAGGTGTCTCCCATGGAGGCTGGACTTCAGAGGGGCTGGGATGGCACTTGGGGATTAGCAAGTTTGACAAATGCCCCAGGAGCTCCTTACCTTCAGAGAAGTTGGAGATAAGTTCCAGAGATGGAGGAGATGTGGCTGGCAGAATTAACTAGTCTTCCTCACCACTTCCTTGATGTTTGTCTCTGATTTCCTGGTTGCTTTACTGCTACTTCTGCAAAGTTGGCTCATGACCTTGGGCTGCCCTCCCCAGGCTCCTAGCAGCTGCTCCGGCTCTTGTCTGCCTCCCCCATTCTGTGTGTTGGGTCACGGCCCCTTGTTATCTTCTATCAATTTTGCATTTTGTTTCTGTCAAGTGTTACCCATGTGAGAGAAATGGTAATGTCATGCCCAAATGAACTATTTCTAGAATAAAAGTTTAAAGAATGGTATGATCTTACTTGTTCGTCTTTGGCTATGCACTAAACAAATGCATTCTAGGTCAGAAGTTCTCAACCTCAGTGAGCTCTTCTGGGAGTTTTACAGGTGACCTGGTGATTCTGATGTAATTGGTCTGGGGCATGGCCTGGGATTCAGAGACTTTAAAGGGTCCATCCAACAGGTGACTCTAATGCAGGGGTCCTCAAGCTTTTTAAACATGGGGGCAGTTCACTGTCCCTCAGACCATTGGAGGGCCAGACTATAGTTAAAAAAAAATTCTATGAACAAATTTCTATGCACACTGCACATATCTTATTTTGAAGTAAAAAAAAACAAAACAGGAATAAATACAATCACACTGCCTCATGTGGCCTGCAGGCTGCAGTTTGAGGACCCCTGCTAATGTGCTCACTGAGGTGAGGACCACTGTTCTAGGAAGTTCGGCTGCCCCGGTACCTGTCCTCAGGAGAATAGAACTGGGGTTTATAATAACCTGTGCTTTAACTATAGAAACCTCTGTGCCATCTTTGAAGGAATCAACCAAAATAGAGTAATGCTCACCCAAGGTGTTTTTTCTAGGAGAGAAGAATTTGATATGAGCCCTTTTTATGTCTAGCTACCATTCTTCCCTAAACCCTTCTGAGAAGAACATGTTACAATGTTGTATTTATATATTGCTGGTCTCCCTGGGGCATATGTACCATGTAGATCTCTTTTAAGATCTCATTAATCCTTATAGATTTTTTTTTAAGATTTCACAGGATTATCACACCAATGCATAAATGCTGAAAACACTATTTAAAAAAGTATATATATATATAAGTGTCATATGATTTTCTAACAATATTTACATCCCATAAACATTCATATATATAGATGTGGGTATGTGTGTGTGTGTGTGTGTGTATATATATATGTATATATATGAAACACATAAAATTTCTATAGCATAGAAATTAAAACACAAACCCCTAAATGTGCTTGAGTTTATCAACATTTCTTTTCAATGCCTTCTTTTACTCTTCGGTGTCTTATTTTTTTCTTTCTCCTTCCCTTTGCAAGAATTTTCATCTCTCTTCATTGCTGAAATTCCCACAGCTACACATTTGGTGTTCACTTAGTGTTTGTTTATTCTTACATGCTCGTGATGATCAAACTGCCTTAGCAGCCTTTGCTTACAAATCTTACCATACAGCCCCTTCCCACTCAATGTAGGCCATACAAAATCTTAGCTCAAAGGTATCCTTTTCCTTTGACAATTACAGTTTAGAGTGCCTACATCGGTTGGGCAGTAAGACATGGAAACTCTGTCTTCCAGCATCTATTTCAAAAGGCAAAGTCATGTAGGAGTTGAGAATATACACTTTGGGATCAGGAAGCCCTGAGTTCAGATTCTACCATTTTCAGAAAGCATATGACCTTTCTGAGCCTCTATTGTTGTGGTGTTGTGAGCATTAATTAAGTTAATCGTGCATTGTGTAGAGGATAGTCTCTGGTGCATGAAGAGTGGTCAGTAAATGGTGACATTCTTATTATCAGCGTCCATCATCTGCTAGACCAAGCCTCCAATTCTCAGCCCATATTCTTTGTGTTTTTTAAGTTCTTTCCAACTCTCACAGGGAGATTTAAGGCCTTGTTTCCCTAGTGTGTCATTTCCTCTTGTTTATGACCACCTCTATGAATATTCCTTTATTTCAGTTTATTAGCATTTTTCTGCCCCTAAGCCAATGAGGGCAATGCCAGGCATGCAAATATTGCAAGAGTACGTGGAAAGGTAGGGAAATCGCTACTACAGATATTGGATAATTCACTCTGAGCCCTTGAACAAAAGCTGCATGTTAGTTTCCCACCTGCTATGCAGGAAGAAAGCGTTAGACAAGCCAATGGGGGGGGGGGGTAAGCCCCCTTTTTCTTACTGGTCCTAAGTTGGACCTTCAGACAAACTTTGTAAGGTCTGGATTTCAGACTGGAAATCTAGAAACTCTGTCAAATCCCCCAAATTTTGGCATGTTGAAGGTTAAATTATTGAGCATCCGCCAGAGAAGGAACAGCATAGTGAAGGCTGAGGTGTGCGTGCCCAGACCCCATCACAGGAATCTGCATTCTGGGCACCTGGTGTTCTCATTTCGGTTCAGGCTAATTTTGGGAACAGGCCAGCTTGCTCATAAAGGGGCTTGAAAACATCTGTGATGGACACATCTACAGGCTTTCTTATTGTTTCTCTTCTTCTGAAGAGAAAATTATTTCATGTGTTTTAAGTGACCTCATTATCATCTCTTGTGGAGCTTCTATACTGATAGGTTCTAAATTGGGCTAAACACAAATAAGACCTTTCTGCTTATTTATTTCAAATTGTGGTATTCATGTTTATAGCATTTCAAGAAATAATGAGCAAGGTTTATAAATTCCTTAGCTGATAATTCAGTGATTATAGTATTAAAAGAGTGTTTTGCACAATAGATGTGAAGGGGATGTAGAGGAATTAGGAGACATGAATTATTAATCATGAGACTGAATGGAAACCGTCATTTTTTTCTTTCCCCTCTTTGAGTCTAATTTGGCTAAATGAAGTGGGGAAGGAAGAATGGATTATGATTGATTTTTTTTTGTCTTTATCAACTTTTAATTGACAGTAAAAATTGTATGTATTTATGGTACACAACATGATTTGATATATGTATTCCTTGTGAAAAGCTGGCCACAATCAAGCTAAGGAACACATCCCTCACCTTACATGGTTACTTTTTTGGGATGAGGGCATTTAAGATCTGATAGCAATTTTCAAGTACGGAATCCATTATGGTCACCTTTGGGAACCATGTTACCTGATAGATCTTTAGAATTTATTCCTCTTCTCTAACTGAACCTTGTCTCCTCATTTTTAGCTCCTCCCTCCGTTCCCCAAATCCCTGGTAACCAGCATCCTACGTTCTGCATACATGAGTTAGATTTTTCTTTATTCCACCTATAAGTGGGATCTTTTAATATTTGTCTTTCTGTATCTGGCTTATTTTATTCAGTATAATGTCCTCCAGGTTCATCCATGTTGTCCAAAATTACAGGATTTCTCTCTTTTCTGAGGATGAATATTGTTTCATTGTCTATATGTATCATATTTTATTTATCCATCCATGTCTCCATGGAGACTTAGCCTGATTCCATATCCTGGCTGTTGTGAATAGTGCTGCAGTGAACTTACGAGAGCAGATACCTCCCAGACATACTGTTTCATTTCTGTTTAATATACACCAGCAGTGGGATGTCTGAATCATGTGGTAGCTCTATTTTAAATTTTTGAGGAATCTTCCTCCTGTTTTTCATAGGGCCTCTATCAATTTGCATTCCCATCAACAGTGTTTCAGGGTTCCTTTTCTCCCACACCCTTGCCGGCATTTGTTATCTTTTGTCTTTTTGATAAAGGCTTTTCCAGCAGGTATGAGGTGATCTCTCATTGTGGTTTTAATTTGCATTACTCAATTGATTAATAATATTGAGCATTTTTTCCATGTATCTGTTGGGCATTTTATATCTTCTTTTAAAGGAATGTTGGTTTGGGTTTTTTGCCCATTTGAAAAATCAGATTATTTATTTCTTGCTATTGGTTTGAGTTCCTTTATACATATATTTTGGATATTAGCTTGTTGGATGGTAGTGTGTAAGCATTTGTTCCCATTCTTCAGGTTGTTTCTTCATTCTGTCGAATGTTTCCTTTGCTGTATAGAAGCTTTTGTGTTTGATGTAATTCTATTTATCCATTTTAATATTTGGAGATTACAAAGGATTACAGTGGTAGTGATCCTTCAGGGGAAAGTTCTGTATTGCTATAACATCCATTGCTTCTGTATTCAAAGGAAAAGGTGTCCTAGCCTAGAATAGTGAGGAAACTGAGGGATATTTTAAGGGTGATATGGATTGAATGCCCCCCCCCAAAAAAAAGATATGTGTATGTCTTAACCCTAAGGATCTGTGAATGTGAATGTGACCTTATTTTGACAGAGTCTTTGCAAATGCTATTAGGTCAAAAATCTCAAGATGACATTAGGCTTTGAGGGAGCCTAAATCTGATGACACGTGTCCTTATGAAACAGAAAAAGAGAAACACATAGATAAGAACAACTCAGGGACCGAAGTGATGAGGTTATGAGACCAGGCACCCCTAGCATCACCAGAAGCTGGAAGAAAGGAAGCTTCTCCCCCTAGAGGCTTTGGGAGGAGCACACTACTGCTGATACCTTGGTTTTAGACATGTGGCCTCCAGATCTATGAGAGAATAAATTTCTGTTATCACCAGGTTTGTTCCAGAAATCTTAGGAAGTATATAGACAACTAGAGTATTTGTAACAAGAAGCAAGTGACAAAGTTCCTGGGCTTTGGAGATCAAGAGAAGTGATGAGACTTTTTTACTATTTAGCTTAAGTGGCCTGAGGCTAAGATATCCTCTTTGATATTTGCTTGGCTAGTTAATTGATAGAGTCTTCACTGGTTACTTGGTAATTTATTCAGTAAGTTTACACTGACTTCTTTCTGCATCCCACTCACTGTGGTAGGCATTGTGGTAAGTAGACGCATTTCCTTACATTAAACAATTTGATGGATAATGAAAAGAGACCAACTATAACAGTATGCTTGTTAAATTTTCTTTTATCCAACTATAAATGTTTTAATTGGAGAACATTTAGAGAATATAGGCAAAATTTGAACAGTGTATACCACTTTACTCTAACATTATATGAAATAAAATGTTATTTTCAAATATAACTGTAATGGCTTTTACAAGTCCTTTCTAGAGAATACTGTTTTCTGCTTTCATAGCCTTTATGTTTCATGCAAATTTCTGATATGCTCAAAGACAGATTTGCACCATGAGGGGTTAGTATAGGAGCCCAGAGCAGGGATCCCTGACCTAGCCCAGGAAACACCAGGGAAGAACTGAAGGTTATGGAATGTGAGGCCTGCTTCCCAGAGCCAGTCTAAGTATCCCAAGGAGATAATCCAGGTGAAAATTACTAGTTAGGTGTTTAGAAGGATTTTTATCTAAATCATCTCTTAGCTTTGGTTTTCAACAATTAAAAGTTAAAGTAAAACTTAAAAGCAAAAAGGAAAAAACCATATTGGGATATTGCACCCTCATTTATAAGTGAAATATGTTTATAATTTCCCCTTTATAATAATATATTCTCTCCATTTTGATATCAGGTGTACCCAGATCAAGTAGAATGATTTTGAAGTATTTCTTTTTTTCTATTGTCTATAAGATTTGGCAAGATCTGTTTTTTGAAATTATCTTCTACTTTTATTTATAAATATTAGTTGTCTATTTTTTTAGACTTTAAAAAAAAAAAAAGTTAACGGATGACTCCATACTGAATCTCAGAGTCAAAGCATTCTATAACAGACACACTCTTATTTGACAGTGTGAATGTTACTTTCTTTGCATTATTATTATTATTGCTTAATATTTCAATGCAGCAATTCACTGATTTCTTTTCTGAATGTATTCATGTTTGTTCATTCTTTGTGAGGTTTTTGTTTCTAGTCCTTATTTTAAACATTGTTATTGTTATTAAATTTAAGCCTCTTTAATTTTGAGAAGGCAAAAAATGGAAACCTAATAAACACGTGTATATGTAAAAATAAAAAACCAACCAAGCAAACAAACAAAAAAACCCAAATTGCTGGTAGCTTTACTTCTATGAGTTAACACTGTAACTATTTTAGAATATGAATAGCCATCATTTTGGGTGCGTATGTTTTACATATATTTTTGATTATCTGTTTATTTAAAATAATGGTCATGCAGTACTTGGTGTTAATCTGTTTCTCTTCTTCATGTCAATATTAGTCTGAGCCATTTGTTTTAATAACTGTGTAGTATTTTGTCATGGGGATGGAAAATTATTTACCTGACCAAAATAATTTTCCAAATTGTGGTGGTCATGTCGGTGGCACGGCTAGGCTATTGGAATATTAGTCGCTTTCAGTTTTTCGCTCTGAAGAACAACAGTGCGTGTCTTTGCCCACCACTGATTATTACCTTACCCTTAATTCCCATGATGGAATTGCTGAGTCAGGCCTTTGGATATTTTTCTTGATTTTGATAAGTTGTGCCAAATTTCCCCTTGGAGAATTTTCCTGACTTGCATTTCTATGTGAAATGTGCTAGAATGCCAGTGTCCTACATAACTGATCTGAGATTCATCAGGAAAATATAATATGTGTTGTTGGACTATAGGTAAAAATATGTACTGTGTTTGTTATTCTTGCTAAATGAGTAGATTTTGGCTTCTGTTACTCCAAAAAAAAAAAAAAAAAAAAAAATAGGTAACTATGTGAAACATTGAAGATGTCAATTTGCTTCACTCTAGTAGCCTTTTAAATTTACTATGTATATGTAGCTCTCAAAATCCTGTTGCATATCTTTACACAATAAAATTAAGTTAAAAAATGTTTTGCCAACATTCAAAGCTGCTTCCTGTTGTGAGAGCTTAAGGCAGAGTTTAGGTGTGTGGTCATTTTTGTCATGCTAATGGAAATTTGTGGTAAAAATTTGATCAAAAGAACTTGTGCTAGAAATGAGTCAATTAAGTTCTATGTCTAAACATTAACTGAGCACCAATGATGAGCATGAGACTTTGTGTTTGGTACTATGCAAGGATGAATGTGATATTGTCCTTTGAAAAAGCTCACAGTATTACAGAGTGGTAAGACCTACATGCACCTATGAATAAATATAGGTGCATAAGAGAGGGGGAATGCAGTATGTACTCTCACACAGACCCAAGTGGAAGGGAAAATAAGGGTGTGTTTTCTTGGAAGACATGGCATAGAAATTGGCCTTCAAGACTAGGCAGACTTTAAAAGATGGGGATTATAAGGCCATAGAAACAGCATGAGAAAAGGAGATAGAGTCAGAAGAGCTAGGAATATTTAGGGAAAGGTGAGGCGTTTAGACAGGTGGAAGCCCAGGAAGAACGTGAGGGGCTTTGATCATCAGGCTGAGAACTCGGAAGCTTATTCTAATAGCTTAGTACTACCAAGGTGCATTCTCATTTGTTTGTTTTTTTTCTCCTGCCATGTAATGCCGGTGACAATTGTCAATGGGTAGAATTTATCAGTCTAAGGAAAGCAGCATTAAAAAGTTGAAGAAGGTGAAAAAGGAGTGACATGTTTCCTGTGAAATGGAACGAGAGTATAACAGCTGAAGGGCAGGAAGCACACAGAAGTCGTCCTTTGTTGTGGTCCTTTGACCTGTTTGGAGGACTTCTTGTTGGTTTTGTGACAATAGTGCTAAGCGCCATGTATTGGTACCTATTATGTGCTAGATGCTTGCCTGATCTTTCAGTGAATGCCTTACCCTTGTTCTTAATCTTTTGTTGTTGTTGTTTTTTGAGACAGAGCCTCATTATGTCATGCTGGGTAGAGTGCCGTGGCATCACAGCTCACAGCAACCTCAAACGCCTGGGCTCAAGGGATTCTCTTGCTCTTGCCTCAGCCTTCCTAGTAGCTGGAACTACAGATGCCCACCACAATGTCCGGCTATTTTTTGTTGCAGTTATCATTGTTGTTTAGCTGGCCCAGGCTGGATTCAAACCCGTCAGCCCTGGTGCACGTGGCTGGCACCCTACCCACTGAGCCACGGGCCCCAGGTTAATCTTTTATTGAACAATTTAGGTAGGTATCTTAAATTACAGTTTATGAATGTGGAACTCAAGGTTTAGTAAGGTCTTGTGACTTGTTCTGGTTCATATTATTATTATTATTATTATTATTATTGCAGTTTTTGACCGGGACTGGGTTTGAACCTACCACCTCTGGCATATGCTGGCATATGGAGCTGGCGCCCTACTCCTTTCAGCCACAGGTGCCACCCGGGGTCATATTATTTTTAATTGTAGGGGTAGGAATAAAATTTACATTGGTTGTTTCCAGATCCCATCGTCTTACTGCTGCCTTAGACTGAATATGTGGACTTCACAAGCAGACTTTCTTGGTTCCTTTACTTGAGACATATTTTTGAGCCCCAAGGCATATCATGCTTGGGTTGACACAGGCAAAGACTGCCCAGCAGAGTTACCTCTTTCACAAGTTATTTTCTTCAGGTTCTGCCAAGACATCATTTTAGAATGAGACACCGTGAGCTGGCAGCCACCTACTTCATTGTCCACTCTCCTGGAAACCTCATTCAGCATCCCTGATAGATCTCTTCTGCTTCAAAATGCTACCGAAGTAGCAGGGGCTGTGATACACTTGAGTGACTCATCTAATATAGCTGAGAAGTGGAGTGAAAGAGGGAAAGTCAGATTTGCTTTTAGAGAGGTTAAACATCAAATAGAAAAAGTAATGTGTAGATGTGGCCAGAGATCAGTCCAATAGTCTGCTGTGTTGTTTTCAGTCAGATTCATCTTTCACAGCTTAAGACCTTTCATGCTAAGGAGACAGAAGTGATATCCTCCTGACCCATAACTGTGATGAGTTAACCTACTTTGGAAATATATTTATAATCATTTTGAGCTCCTTGGAGGAAAGATGCAATGTGAATATAAAATAATAACAGGGCTAACCTTCACACAGTTCCTGAATGCCCAGATGTGGTTCGAGGCTTAATGAATTTGTGTTAGTAAAACATTCTGAGATTCCATTTGAAGGGAGCTAGAGAGCACAAATGGTTATTAATTATTATTATTATTGACTCCTGCCCAGAGCCATGGAGATGGATGGCCTCTGCCATGTTTTATCCTCAGCAGTGTAGCTGCAGGTGCTAGTCCAGGTCACAATAAATGTCTAATCTCTTAGAAGGATTAACTCTACATTGGATGAAAAACAATAATGATTTCCTTAATCTATTCTGAAAGAGCTGCACTTTTCTCCTCTTATATCATCTGGTGACTTTTGGTATCTATAATTAAAACAAACTGCTCTAAGGCCCTGATTGGACCCTTCATGTTCTATACTGAAAGGCGGTGTGAAGATGCGGTCTCTGAAAGTGCATCACTCCTATAAACATGAGAAGAGGAAAAAGAGGAAAAGTCATTTTGCTTTCTCCACGGCCTATTTGCCTACTTTGTATCTTATGGGAGTGCCCTTACTACCTAACACATCCACACTGGGTCTGTCTCCAGCCAACATAGACCAGAATTTTTATCGATTATTTTCTTTCCTGTGGTCTTAACCATTCCAACAAAAGCTTCAGCAGCCAAACCAAAGTAGACATATTTCCTCAGTTTAATGCTTGCTCCGAGGAGGCAGGGGGAAAAGTTGACCCCTGCTTACCTTTGCCTCAATCACTGTCTATTGTTATTGGCTGAGAAACACAATGGAAAGATTTGGGCAGACAGAAGGGCTCAAGGGCATCCCCAACGTGATTACAGAAAAGTTTCATTGGTTTTTGAGACACAAACATTGAGCTGTTAAAATAAACAAACTTCTTTATCCCTCCAATTATTGCTTGCCAATGCAGATGCAGCTCAGATGAATCCCAGCTCATCCTGAATGCTGCTATGATCCTTTCAAATGTAGCTTCTTACTGTGTAAGCCAGGGAGGGAGCAGTTGGTATTCAGCTGAATGATCTTGTGACAATGTCCTCCCTCTTTCCCAGTCCAAGATTGAAGGACGATCCCAATCAGGTTAGCGAGGACCTGCTGATTCAGGGCTGAACTGGCTTTTCTCACATCTCTCCTCCTAACTATCCAGGAAGAGCCATTTTCTTTCCTCTGCCAGCCAATCGCAGCCAGCCACACAACATCTGGCCAGAGCAGCTGCCAGGAGAGAAAGCACACTTTCTGTCCCCTCAAGCAAGTAGCTAACGTGTGTAGCTGAGAGCCTGTAACTGCGAGAATGCACAGACTGGCAGACAGGCAGGGGAAGCTGGGAGAGGAGGAAGGTAGCAGAGTGGGGCTGCGTGTGACTTCTCAGGGGAGGCTGAAGTGGACAGAAGTGAGCAGGGGAGAACCACGGCTCATTTTTGTCTGTGCATCTGCAGAGAGGAGTTATTGTAATGCGTCCATGTGTGTGCCACTTTTTAATTAGGAAAATGAAGGAAAAAGTAAATACACTTTAATATCCCTCCAAACAGAAAATGCAAGGCGCCATGTAGGAGTCCGAGAGGTGTTACAGTATTTTGATCTGACAAGCCTTCCCTGAGCCCAGCGTTATCCTTAAGGAGGCATGCATCAACTTAAGTTTGAAACTGCTTTGCGCCTTCCACGGTTTTTTTTTTTTTTTTTTTTTTTTTTAAATTAAATCATAGCTGTGTACACTAGTGTGATCATGGGGCACCATACACTGGTTTTATAGACCACTTGACACATTTTCGTCACACTGGTTAACATAGCCTTCCTGGCATTTTCTTAGTTATTGTGTTAAGACATTTATATTCTACATTTACTAAGTTTCACATGTACCCTTGTAAGATGCACCGCAGGTGTAATCCCAACAATCACCCACCCTCTGCCCACATTTCCCCCTCCTTCCCCTCCCTCTCCCCCTTCCCCATATTCTTAGATTATAACTGGATTATAGCTTTCATATGAAAGCCATAAATTGGTTTCATAGTAGGGCTGAGTACATTGGATACTTTTTCTTCCATTCCTGAGACACTTTGCTAAGAATATGTTCCAGCCACATCCATGTAAACATGAAAGAGGTAAAGTCTCCATCTTTCTTTAAGGCTGCATAATATTCCATGGTGTACATATATCACAATTTATTAATCCATTCATGGATCAATGGGCACTTGGGCTTCTTCCATGACTTAGCAATTATGAATTGGTTTGCAATAAACATTCTGGTACAAATATCATTGTTATAATGTGATTTTTGGTCTTCTGGGTATATACCTAGTAGAGAAATTGTAGGATTGAATGGCAGGTTTATTTTTAGATCGCTAAGTGTTCTCCAAACATCTTTCCAAAAGGAAGGTATTATTTTGCATTCCCACCAGCAGTGTAGAAGTGTTCCCTTTTCTCCACATCCATGCCAACATCCCTGTTCTTGGGATTTTGTGATATGGGCTAATCTTACTGGAGTTAGATGATATCTCAAAGTAGTTTTGATTTGCATTTCTCTGATGATTAAGGATGATGAGCATTTTTACATATGTCTGTAGGCCGGGTGCTTGTCTTCTTCAGAGAAATTTCTCTTCAAGTCCCTTGCCCAGCCTGACATGAGATCACTTGTTCTTTTCATGCTAATATGTTTGAGTTCTCTATGGATTCTGGTTATGAAACCTTTGTCGGAGACATAACCTGAAAATATCTTCTCCCATTCTGAGGGATGTCTGCTTGCTTTAATTACTGTGTTCTTGGCTATATATAAGCTTTTTATTTTGATCAGGTCCCAGTAGTGTATTTTTGAAGCTGCTTCAATTGTCACAGGGGTGGGGTCCTCCTCATAAATTATTCACCCAGGCTGATTTCTTCAAGAGTTTTCCCTGCACTTTCTTCTAGTATTTTTATAGTTTCATGTCTTAAGTTTAAATCTTTAATCCAGTGAGAGTCTATCTTAGTTAATGGTGAAAGGTGTGGGTCCAATTTCAGTCTTCTGCAGGTTGCCAGCCAGTTCACCCAGCACCATTTGTTAAAGAGGGAATCTTTTCCCCACTGAATGTTTTTAATTGGCTTGTCAAAGATCAAATAACAGTAAGTAGCTGGGTTCATCTCTTGGTTCTCTATTCTGTTCCAGACATCTACCTCTCTGTTTTTGTGCCAGTACCATGATGTTTTGATCACTATTGATTTATAGTATAGTCTGAGGTCTGATAGCATGATTCCTCCTGCTTTGTTTTTATTTATGAGTAATGTCTTGGCTATTCAAGATTTTTTTCTGATTCCAAATAAAATGAAGTATTTTTTCGAGATCTTTAAAGTATGACAGTGGAGCTTTAATAGGGATTGCATTAAAATTGTATATTGCTTTGGGTAGTATGGACATTTTAACAATGTCGGTTCTTCCCAGCCATGAGCATGGCATGTTTTTCCATTTGTTAACATTTTCAGCTATTTCTTTTCTTAAAGTTTCATAATTCTCTTTATAGAGATCTTTCATGTCCTTTGTTAGATAAACTCCCAAATATTTCATCTTCTTTGGCACTGCTGTGAATGGAATAGAGTCCTTGACTGTTTTTTCAGCTTTACTATTGTTGGTATATATAAAGGCTCTGGATTTATCAGTGTTGATTTTGTAACCTGAGGTGCTACTGTATTCCTTGATCACTTGTAAGAGCTTTGTAGTAGATTCCCTGGCGTTTTCCAGATATACAATCATATCATCTGTGAAGAGTGAAAGTTTGATCTCTTCTGACCCTATGTGGATACCCTTGATCGCCTTTTCTTCCCTAATTGCAATGCCTAAAACTTCCATTACAATGTTAAAGAGCTGTGGAGCCTTGTCTGGTTCCTGGTCTGAGTGGAAATGATTTCAATTTAACTCCATTCAATATGATATTGGCTGTGGGTTTGCTGTAGATGGCCTCTATCAGTTTAAGAAATGTCCCTTCTGTACCAATTTTCTTAAGTGTTGTGATCATGAAGTGATGCTGGATATTATCAAAAGCTTTTTCTGCATCAATTGAGAGAATCATATGGTCTTTGTTTTTTAATTTGTTTGTGTGCTGAATTATATTTGTAGATTTACATATATTGAACCAGCCTTGAGACCCTGGGATCAAACTGACTTGGTCATGATATATAATTTGTTTTATGTGTTGCTGGATTCTGTTTGTTAGGATGTTGTTGAGTATTTTTGCATCTGTATTCATTAGTGATATTGGTCTATAATTTTTTATACTTGTTGCATCTTTTCCTGGTTTGCTTCATAGAATGTGTTGGGTAGTCTTCCTTCTTTTTCTATATTTTGGAAAAGGTTGAGTAATATAGGTACTAGTTCCTCTTTAAAAGTTTTGTAGAATTCTGACATGAAGCCATCTTGTCTCAGACTTTTCTTTTTAGGGAGATTTTGTATAGTTGATGCTATTTCAGAACTTGATATAGGCCTGTTCAACACTTCCAGTTGATTCTGGCTAAATCTTGGAAGGTGACATGCTTTCGAGTATTAATCAATTTCCTTCAGATTTTCATATTTCTGAGAATAAAGTTTCTTGTAATATTCATTAAGGATTTTTTGAATTTCTGAGGAGTCTGTTGTTATTTTTTCTTTGTCATTTCTGATTGATGAAATTAGAGATTTTCCTATTTTTTCCTCTTTTTTTCCTGGTTAGGTTAGCCAAAGGTTTATCTATTTTATTGACCTTTTCAATGGCAAGAATTTATTGAACAAGGTAGTTAGGAGTTAGTTCCTCCAAGTTATATGTTGCCAATTGATAGCAGTATTCTACAATAATAATGCTTTTTGCTTTTATTTTGAAAAGTTCAGTATAGCCATTAGTAATCTTCAGAATATTCCTCAGACTCTGAGTCAGTGCTATGATTCTTTTATTTCAGGAGGGGAAAGTGACCAGATACTGAAAGGTCATACAGAGAATAAAGACATATGTTGCCCCTTAAGAATGCCTTCCCCAGTCCTGATCAAATTTAGTAATTATAACCAAAAATATGAGTCTCTACATATGGCTTTCCTGTGTACCGGTCCCTCTGCTTCTCCTTTTCATATACGATACCAGTTATACCTGATTTAAGGACCATCCTGATGCAGTGTGACCTCATTTTAACTAAACTCATTATATCTGCAAAGACCTATTTTCAAATAAGGTCACATTCACGATGTATTGGACTAAATGTGTTTCCCCCAAATTTATATTTTGAACTTCTAACCCCTAATGGTACAATATTAGGAGGTGGGTCCTCTGGGACAAAATTATATCATGAGATGGGGCCATCATACATGGGATTAATGCCATTATAAAAGGGACATTGAGGAGCTCTCTGGTCCTATTTCCACCTTGTGAGGATACAAGAAGAAGTTGGCAGTCTGCAACATGGAAGAAGGCCTTCACCAGAACTTGACCATGCTAGCAATCTGATCTCAGAATTTCATCCCACAAAACTGTGAGAAATAAATTTCTGTTGTTTATAAGCAACCCCCCCAAACAAAAAAACAACTTTTTGATTTATCGATCTGTTGTATAATTCTTTTGTTTTCAATTCTCCTGGTCCTTCTAAAGTCAAGACAAAGAGGGCAGCATGTAGTAGTCCTGATGAGGGATACTTGATAACAACTATCATCTTTCATTGAGTATACAGTCTTAAATTGTCTTTCATATATATATAAAGCAATAAGTAAATGCAGAATTTTTTTTTTTTTTTCCTGGCAAAGTTGCTTCTTTTATGCTTTCTCTAGTAGTCAAAAAAGGTTTAAAAATATTTCCTTCTTCGTTCATGCAGGGTAACTACAGGCTGTTCTGGAACAGAAAACAAATTGTGGAACAGATGTTGAAAAAGGAGTTCCAAAGCACAGAAGGAGCTCATATAAAGAACAGCATATAGTAGAACCTGCACCATGATTAATAATCCTGAGCACAGTGTTAAAAAGATTGTATTTTCTTATTCCTCAAGAAACATTGATATTATTTAAAAAATAAGGAAATTCTGAAGCTACTTCTATGTATGTCTAAATTTAAAATAAAATATAAGATAGCTTATTGGTATGATAACTCCATATTTTGTGTGGATTTGAAAATAAAGAATATATAGTTAAGCTAATTATATAATAAATAATTGGTCGATATATTTGAATATTTTCTTTTCTTTTCAGTTCATTAGTTAAAGTGTATGCATATAAGCAACCTATTATGGATAGAACCAAACACAAAGTGAATCATGAGTAACACTGTGATACCTGCTTTTAGTCCTCTGTTCCAGGAAATATAGTGTGTCTCTTCAACCACGTTTCTTTGTCCTATCCTTCCACTCCAATCCTCATCGACTATAAGGTGGTGTCATGACTTATCTTGATAAAAAAAAAAAAAGAGGTCAAGAAGGTAAAAGAGTGGTATTTACAACTATGTAATGTATTCTGAACAGTTTAACTACGTAACTCCTTCTGAACACCATAAATATGAATTATTGAACTACATGTGTTCCCATTTTGATAAGTTTTATGGTATTCTATTTAGATTATCAAGTAGGTAGATAGAAAGAAATGTGAGGAAATGTGAGAGAGGGAAAGAGAAAACCATGCAGTTATGGTGCGTGAACAGGAAAATCAGAGTTGGAGTTGATGAAAGTAACTATACGGAAAGGAGCAGGGAGAATATTTCTGATTTCATGAGTCCTCTTTTTCCTCTTAAAGTTTTTATTTATCAATTAGTTTCATTTTCTTCTGAAAGTATATTTTAATGAAAAATAAGAGTTCTACCTTTTATGTTATCTATGTTAGCATCTCTAAGTATTTCTATGGTGACAATGTAAAATGTAAATGTCTTTCCATGATTAGTACTGTTTGACAGAGTGTCAATACTTCATTTATAAAATATATAAATGGTTGAGTTATCGACATTCTAATTGATTGTGATAAAGGTGGATACAATGTGGTATTCAAAATTTCTAACCAGGAGAATTTAGTGCAAGTTTAATTTGAGGTTCATTTCACATTGAGTTGTTTATGTTTGTATAGATACTAAATATGTGTACAAATATGCAAATAGTTACACATGAACATACACACACACACACATACACACACATACAAACATGCAAAACACACACATATTCCAGGACTCAGGGATAAATATAATGTGCATACTACAGATTTTTTTATTTAGTTATAGTTGCCAAAAGCAGTGTGTATTCCCATCCGAACATTTTATTTCATTTCAAATTACACACGGTGTTAAAATTTAAGTAAAGAACTTTGAGAAATCTGGTCTTAGATTTATGATAACATCTCACTTTTCTTTATTTTACTAAAATTCATCTAATTATTTAAACATTTACTTTGGATGGCTTTTATGTCACTATTAGTTTAGTTATTTGCTAAAATTTGGAAATACTATGACTTTAACAATCACATATATATTTTTATCAACTTGATTTTGGAGGCAGATTCTGTTCAACATGGCTTGTAACTATAAAATGGGTCTGGAAACTATATTCTTAAAATAAAAATGTCAAAGTATTTGTAAAAACTCATTCATTAATTCACTTGAATGATTTTAGATTATGTTTTATAAATTTAATTATGTGATTGCCTCAGTCTTAACTTATATTCTATCAACCATCTTCCTTGAAATTCAGTTACAGGATATTCATGGGAACTCAGAGTAAGCCTGGCTTTTATAACAAGAAGAGTATTCTGTATAGAATACACTAATTCCATAGTGTTCTATACAGAATACACTATAGAATTAGTGTATTCTAATTCTAATTCTAGAATACACTAATTCTAATTCTATAGAATACACTGATTCTAGAATACACTAGGAGGCAGAAATCACCTCTAATTTTTAGCAAAGGAAATTACATCTAAGTTAAACCAGGAAGTTTGAACTGTGGTCTAAATACAGCATATCCACAATAAAAAAAATTACTCATAAATAATGAAATAAAATAATTCTACACCAAAAACAAAAGAAGGTTTATGTGTTGAGTAGTGATATATTAGGAAATTTGACAGGGATATTAATAAATCATATCCACTTTAGATTGGCTGGATAGAAATGAATATTACTCTCTCTATACATGTATGTATGAATACACATACATTCAGATTATATATGTAGACCCAAGATGATAATCATGTGGTGAGGCTCTTATAGAGGAGTTTTGAGTTTTAATAGGAATTCAACTGTTTTAAAGCTATAGCAAAACTTTAAGTGATATATAGCTAGGTCTGTGAAAGTGCATTTCTCTCAAAAAATATCTTAAGTATTGATTTTAATATATATATAAGTTATCAATGTGAAAAAAAAGGCATCTGAATGTCTGATGGTAAGATCCATTACTGGAAAAATCACACGCACACATTTTTAGTCAACTTAATATCTCAGCCTAATAATAAATAACTTTACTTGTAACAATCATTCTTGAACTTGTATTTGAATTAAGCACCTAAGTGGCCAGAAGACAATGGAAATTCATTTCATTGTAAGTTTTTTATATATTTAATATCATTTCATTGATTCTCTCTTCTATATTCTACATTAATTTTAGCAGTTAAAAAGTTACATGATTCTCACATCAGCAGTGATGTTAGGAAATTGGAGTTTGAATCTTTGGATTAGTCAGAATAAAGTACTTTTTAAAAGTTATTAAGCACTAGAATGTATTATCTAATCATAGAGTGCAGACAAGTCTTGATTACTTAGATGTTGATTATCAAGATTATAGATTTTTCAATTTCTTTGCTCCTATTTATACCTGTTCTTTTCATTTGTTTGAATATTTCTCATTTTATGCTGCATTTAGTTTTATCATAAAGTATGATGGTATAAATTAAAATAGTGTATGTCCATAATATTTGTGAATTTCAACACATAAAGTGAGGCATGTATTTATGTTCACTGAATGTTTGTGTATGATAAATTATCATCACTATCTCTTTTCCATATTTCTCAAAAATAAAATATATTATTCATTATTAAACTACATATCCAGTATCATCAGGCATTACTCATAAAATTATAGGCCTTTCTTAAAAATTAAGGACTTTAAGAGATTCTGCCTTGGTCCCCAATAACTTCTACATTTCAAACTCCAGAAGTAGTGTTTCCATCCCCCCATATACATTCTCAGAAGGCTGAAGTGTTGAAACACCAGCTATAGCTGTAGTGTGACCACATTCTTGGCACCTGAGCCCAACCAGTGTCTACATCCCAGAAGACAGGTGACCCAGAACGTCAGGGATGCTTCCCACAGGACTAAGGAGCTAAATCTGGGCTCATCAGAACCCAAGAGCTGTCTGCCAGGGGCTTTCTCCACCTATGATGACCCTTCTAGTGCTGATGCCTTTGTGCATTTGTTTGTACCACCTGGGTGTCCAAGAACTGACCCAGCTTGGGTCACCTGCCTAGACTGGTGGCTGTACCCAATGTCCATCTGCCTGATTTAAGGGCTGGAGAAGTGGGGGCCTGTGACTCACTGCCAACAAAGCTGCTGTATGTGTGAGCTGCTTAAGGACCTGAGGACCAGTTACCTGGCACTCATCACCACCCCAAACCCACAAAAATATTTCCCAACTCCTACCCAGATTATGGTTGTCATATGGAGCCCGTGGAGCCTTGGAGGAAGTGTGTGATCCCAAGACTTGGATTTACAGATGTGCTGTCTTCAGGGGAAAGAGACAAAAGAAACCAGAGTTCTAGGTCCCATTCCTTCACACTTTTCTTCTTCCCCACCCCTTCCTTGCCCACTGCTGCCATGTGACATTCCCCACATGAATTATCACAGGTGCTCCTAAGGAATTATTGATCTGGGTTTCATTGTTGGTGGGCCCACTGCACAGACTCTACCATAGAGAGTGGGGCTCATGCCTTTCCTCTTAAAGAACTCTCTGACTGCTGGGTACTCTTGGTGCTTCTTGCCTGACTGTTCTAGTATAGCAGAACATACCTCAAAGTGGAGGGACATTAAGCCTATTTGAGCACTCAATGGGCAACTCAAAACCAGGACATTTCTTCCTGGCACTATTGGGATTGAACTTGAGAGATCAGTGGACAGGCCTGCAGGCTGGATCATGTTACTTAGGGGCATGATCTTGTTGTTCAGGGTCACAGAGAAGAGATTTGTGAACTAATTTTTGGAGGCAAGGGAGTCCATCCAGACAGAACTAAAAAGAGAATGTGATATGGGTCTGAGTTGCAGCACTCTCATCAAGCACTACTGGCCTCACAGAAAAAAGTTGTACTTTTGATACAGGTGGGATCCTAGACTGGGAGGTTCTCAGACTGTGGCACCATTTCTGGTAAGCTCAGCTAGTTTGGGCTGCTATTTCTAGCCAGATGCTGGGAGATTATCTGTGGAACAATGGAAGAGGGAGATGAGTGAAGCCCACTCTTAACACCCAGACTATGATTATCAGACTGCCTTTCCCCCGTTAGCAGATTTCCTGGCTCAGTGAGGCTATTTCAGCTCTTCCCTGGCTGATTTCTCAGCAAACTAAAACTGATTCTCAGTCCTTACTGAGACTGTTCTTTTGCTTGCCTTTGTGGAGCCTGAACACAGGCTCATCTGGCCCACCTCTACCTAGCCTTATTCTTCCACATGACTGCCATGGTGGGGTATAAAAAGGAGTCCCCTGGGAGATCAAGGGCTTTGTTCTCATGTTGGGAAATCCAAGTGCTTCTCCTGATTGACTTGAATGTGGCACAGGTCCTCAAAAACAACACTGCAGCTGACTCTCTTCTACATGTGCTACTTATTTGCAAGGAGAGCAACTTGTACAACCCATTATGGCATCTACTGATGCCATCATGCAGGGCACGTCTGACTCATATCATCAATCATCACCTACTATCTCAGAAATTAAACTGGGTGTCCCAAGGATGCAGAGTTCCCCTGTTCAGGACTAGACTGGGACCCCCGTTTTCTAGGCCTGAGCAAATAAACATTTTTTTCCCCAAACTCCACTCTCTGGACATCAGCAGGATTGTATCCAAACACTACTCCTGGAGGGGAAAGCATACACTCTGCTGCTTTACCTAGGACAGGAACTATGAAGACCTCATTCATCTGCTAATACATTTATTCATTAATCAACATGGACAGGACGATTTTGTTCACCAGCTCCTAGCTGAGTGTAACACACCTTCTCAGGGAACCCCTGCTTACAAACAGTCTATGAACCCCTAGACAAAAGACTGATAAAAATCTTCCCATTTAGGAATTTTCCCCTCCTTCTGTGTACCGTCAGGCTCTGTTACAATTTTCTGTATGTCCTTCTTGGTAAAACCAACTTTGTTCTGTCATTTACTCAAGGTTTCATTCTTGAATCTTCAGACCAAGGACCATAACATAAAGAAAATATTGGTAACACCAACATAATTCACACTGTTAAGAAGACCACATACTGGGGAAACAGAAAGGAGTCAAATACTTCCATCTTACTTTGTCAAGAAGAGACAGGAAATCTGCCCACACACACAGTACACCCCCACTACAGCCTACAAATACCTAGAAAAAGAGTAAACCACCATGTTGATTATATCTATAAGCCAGGTATAAATCTGGATTTATACGGCTCCATGTGGAAATGAATCTGAGCTAGAACTACAGAAGTATGAGAAATAAGAATGAAAAAGACACCACCAAAGAAGCAACCAGCTTTTTAGTAATGAATCCCAATCAAAAGGAAAATAATGAAATGACAGATAAAGAATTCCAAATATGAATTGTAAAGAAGGTCAATGAGATCCAGGAGAAAATAAAAGACCATCTCAAGGAAATCAGAAAAATAATTAAAGAAATTATACAAAAAATTACTAAAGAAATACATATATTAAAAAAGAACCTCTGAAAATTAAAAATTAATTTAGGAAAATCAAAAAGAAACTCAATGGATAATTTCTAAGAATAGAGTAGTCCAAGCAGTAGAAAGAATTTCAGAGCTGATAGACAACTTTTTTGAATTAACACTGTCAGCCCATACAAAGAACAAGGAATTAAGAAGAACAAGCGAAATTAATGAGAAATATGGAGCCATGTAAAATGGCCAAATATAAAAGTGACAAGCATCAATGAAGGTAGAAAAGTTAATCAAAAGGCCTGGAAAACTTATTTAAAGGAATAATTGAGAAAATTTTCCTGGTCTTGCTAAGTATGTAGACACCCAGATACAATAAGCTGAATTAACATGTGGGAGATTTACTGTAAAAAGAGATCACCAAGGGATCTAGTCATTGGATTGGCCAAATTCAACATGAAGGAGGAACTCCTAAGATCTCGAAGGTGAAAACAGCAAGTAAAATAGAAAGGACAACTCAGACTTCTCAAGAAAAACTTTAAAAGCCGTAAAGGAATAGGGTCCAATCCTTAGTAGTGTTAAACATAGTTTCTACCAACCAAGGACTTCTTAAATTTAAGAGAAATAAATTCTTTCCCAGACAAGCAAACACTATGAGAATTTGTCACTGATAGACCTGACCTCCAGAAATGCTCAACAGTGCATTATAGTTGCAACAGCAAAATAGATGACTAGTGTAAAGATGTATAAAATGTATGTCTCACAGCTTTTATAAGATAATAGCACAAGAGGAAAAACAAAACAATGAAGTACATACAGCATGTTGAATGGAATAGTACCCTACATAGCAATACTAATACTCAACATGAATGGTCTGAATGCCCCAATAAAAATAAATACACTGTGTTGTGGCTCAATGAACAAGTATAACTCAAATACTTTCTGTCTCCAAGAAACACATCTGAACTGCAAGAACTCATACAGATTCAAGGTAATGGCATAGAAAAATACCACGTTAAGTGGAAATCTAAAGGAAGCAGGCAAAGCCATTCCAGATCAGATAAAATAGCCTTAAAGTTAATAATGGTAAAATATTAATAAGACAAATGTTGCCATTATGTAATGGTAAAGAGAGTGATTCAGTAAGAAGATATAGCAGTATTTCCTATAGTATATAATGAATATACTAACTCAGGAGGTCTTGGATTCATAAAGCAAATTCTTCTAAAACAAAGCTAAGAAATTACCAAAAGCATTTTAATTGCTGGGGTCATCAACATTTCACTGACAAAACTAGACAGATCAAGGAAGTGAAAAATGAGAAAAGAAGTCCCAGACTGAAACAGGGCTGCAGAACACATGGAACTTGTAAACATTTGTAAAACATTCTACCCCAACAGTATTGACCATGTACATTTTTCGTCAGGACATGAGACATACTCCAAGATTTGTTATATCTTAGGCAAAAAAAATAAAAAATAAAAAAACTCAACAAATTCAAAAACATTAAAATCATATTATGTTTCTTCTCAGACCAGAGTGCAATCAAACTAGAAAGCAATTTTAAGAGAAAGGTTCAAATCTACACAAACTCATGGAAAATAAATAACTTGCTTATGAACAATCCTTGGATCAATGATGACATTGAGATAGAAATCAAAACATTCCATAAACTGAATGACCAAGGGGACATGAGCTGTCAAAATCTGTGGGTAACAGTAAACCCATACTCAAGGAAAAACTTATTCCCTTAAATGTTTACAGCGAAAAGGCAGAAAGATAACTAATCTACAACCTAATGTCACAAGTCAAGGAACTAGAAAAGGAAAATAAAGCCAAACCCCAAACAGCAGAAGAATAAAAAAAGAAGGAAAGAAAGAAAAGGACTACTGTATGATCAAGCAATTCCACTACTAGGCATTTATCCAAAGGAATGAAAATCAGTATATAGAAGACATACCTGTGCCCTCACGAGAATTGTAGATCTAGTTAAAATAAATATATGCAATCAGCCTAAATGTCCACTAATAGGAGGATGGATGAAGGAAATGTGCCATATATATGTATGTATTTATATATGCATATATGGATATATATGGCTATCTATGTGTATGTGTACGGATATATGAGTGTATACATATATCCATATATATACTTATATGTATACACACACAATGGAATAGAATTCAGCCATTAAAAAGAATGAAAAGAGTGGACCTACAAAAGAAACAGTGAGATTAAAATTGAGCAGAAGGATATGTGCTGCCAAAGTGAGCAGAAAAAGAAAGGGTTGCACCTGTGACTCAGTGAGTAGGGTGCTGGCCCCACATACCGCGGGTGGTGGGTTCAAACCCGGCCTTAGCCAAACTGCAACAAAAAAAGCCAGGTGTTGCGGCGGGCGCCTGTGATCCCAGCTACTTGGGAGGCTGAGGCAAGACAATCGCCTAAGCAATAGTGAGGTTGCTATGAGCTGTGAGCTGTGCATGGCACTCTACTGAGGGCCTCAAAGTGAGACTCTGTCTCTAAAAAAAAAAAAAAAATATGGGCAGAAGGAATGTCAAGAATGTGTGATTTTATAAACATAAGAACGAAGAAATGTTTCAAATAAGAATGAATGGACATCAGTATAAATGACATTTCTGTGTCTGTTACAATAACATTTTTAAACATTTTATTGGATAAGTCACGGTTTAACCTGGAAAGAATTGTTATAGCTGAGTGATGGGAACAAACTACACTCCAGTGGGTTAAAGGGGGATCAGTGGCTAAACTGAGAAATTCAGCAAAAAATTCCCAAATGTTTATTTTAAAATGTGAGAAGAGATGATACAGTATTCAGGATTTAGGAAAAGGTTAGTAAACTGTGAAAAAATTAAGCATATTGAATGCCTGTGAAAAGACTGAGGGCATGAATAAGTGGAACCTATGTCAATAAAAACAAATAACATGACATTAATAATGACCATTTATTCAATGGAGAACTAAAGGTTAGTAGTGGTAGCAGAGAGAGAGATTTTCATTCCTTAGAATTATTGAAGCATGTTAACAAAAAAAAAAAGCAAACCAACTTTTCAAAAACCAACAAAATCATTATCTTTGGGATTTCTGTAGCATCTGCTTCCTAGATATACCTTCCTCCAATTGTGTGTTCTTTGTAAAGACAGCAGGAGTTTTACAAAATTCTTATAAGGTTTTGTTGTTGTTGTTATTTTCCATTAATCTAAAATCCCCACATACTTAAATTTTATTGAAAAATTAGAAGAGACTGAAGATCTTTAAAAAACTAACAAGCCTGCTAACAACTGCTAGTTTTACCTGCTTAAATCCATTAATACTTGGGAGAAAGTAATATCGAGTGGAGATACACTTTCTATCTTTATAATAATAAATAAGAATATAAATATATCTTCAAGTAATCATCTTTATGTTATTTCTGGCATTGTACTGCATTTTTATTACAAAGGCAAGTATTAGAAATAAGACTTTTCAATTGCTTTTGTGCTTATGAATAGAGATATTGAAATGATTTAATATATTATCTTTCATAAAATAATTATCATCAGATTGTTTTATAAGCTTTCCTTTTATACTATCTGCAGTAAACATAACAATAATGAGAACAGCAAATTGTGTATTTCCTGCTTAGGAGCATGACCCTGTGTGTAGGTAAAAATACATAAGATTTCATCATCATACTGTAAATAATATAGATATGTGTATTGTTGAAAGTCTGAACAAAAATAGATCTGAATACGTGGTATCCTAGACAATAGATTTCTCAGTCAGATTCTGGCATTAATCAAACTGCAAATGCTGAAAATGTTCTGCCCTCCGGTTAAGAAGATACTTCATTGTGTTTTATACCTATCGCTGAGAAAGAGAGTCATACAAATAGTCTTTTTCAGGAACTCTGAGGTCTCTGGAGAATAAATTTGTAACAGTTACTGAGAAAATGAATAAAATGTGTACAGGTAAAAAGTTTTGGATACCAAAGAGGGGCATCTAAAATTTATAAATGATAAATGACTAGCAGACACTGATGGAGAGAACCATAGTTGTATAATGAAAATAAACTACTTATTCTTTCTCTATTAAGAAGATTTACCTCTGAATATGGCCTTGAGATGGGTTAATCATAGTCCTAAATGCAAGAATTAGCAAAGTATTTATTTTTTCAGAGCGAAATCCCTAAGCAGGAATCAACAAACCATTACTAGGGAATTTTTTAACTAAGCAAAAGGGTAGGCAGCTCAAGTTAAGTTTGTTTGAAGTTGTAGCATGTTATTCCCCCCAATGAACTGATTGCTTGCTCTGCAATTACAGAAAGCGATATGCTGCCACTTTCTTCCAAAGATGAATGCTAATGTATTCTGCCTGCTGGAGCAATATTCAAAATAACCCACAAAATGAGCTATCAACCCATTTCAAAAACAGTTTGAAATCTATGTAGAATATTTTTTCTGCAAAAAATAAATGCAAAATCTTATTGCTATGGGGAACTTCCAAAGGTCATCTTATGCCCCAGTTTTCACATTTTCTGAATAGAAATGAACATGTTCCATTCTTCAGCAGTTTATACAAAAGTATTTGGTGAATGCCTTCTGCATGCCAGACAGTGTGTTAGGTGTCTGGGTAGAAAGAATGAATAAAACTTCCCCATAGTATGAAGGATTTCTTTATTGTTGTTGTTGTTGTTTGTTTGTTTGCTTGTTTTCTTTTTTCCTCTCTTTCTTTCTCTTTCTTTTTCCTTTGTCAAAGGAACTTTTTACTCCTATGAATCAAAAATCAGAGGAAATGACTTTTAATGATTTTAAAATGCCTCATATAATGTAATCAATGTTTATTTATTTATTTATTTATTTATTTTTAAATGTAATCAATGTTGATTTTGAAATTGCTGCAAAGTGATATGACTCTGCTTTGGAGAAGACCTAATTCTCACCAAGGAATTGGAGGAATTTTCGCACACAATTTAGCTGGATCTTGATACTGGTATTCACTTGGAAAAGAACTTTCCAAAAGTAGACATATATGTAGTATAACCTTGTTTTACTTCTATTTGAGTATTGAAGGCTCCAGTCTACTCTCTGAAATATGGTGTTTTTATAGTAAAATAAGAGTTTTATAAGACTATCCTGGGACGTTTGGCCTACGGTCTACACTGATGGAGTTGAATATCTTTAGAAGAATCTTCTAAACTCATTCCCTAGAGGTCCAGACGATGACTTTATATTTTGTCCTCCATCATTTATCTTTTTTCTTTGACACTTCCTCTAAAAACCACTCTACAAACTCACAACTTCACTTTCTATACCACAGAGAAAATAGAAGAAGTCAGATGATAGATTAATTTTGTAACACTGTATCAAACCACCTCCCACTTCTGCCCCAAACACTCCTGTTCCTTGTATCAGTCATCCAAGTTACAAACTAAAGCCATCCTAACAGCTGTTTGTTCACAAAGTCACATTTTTTCTAAATGCTAAAGGGACATTTCTCCAAGTGCTTTTTCCATCTTACATCATTTTCCATTTTATTAAATCTTTCCCCTTAGAATACAAAGATGATTTTGCTGTCTTATAAATAAACTCTCTTATTTTTCTCCCATTAAAAAATGAATAAACCTTATGACCTCATTTATTCATAGGACATCTGATGTTTTTTCCCTCATGTAGAAAATGTCTTAGAATTGTCGTTCACCACTCTTTCCAAGTTCTTTTCTCTCTGTCTCTCTTGAGTTCATTCTAATTGAATTTTCACACCCATTACTCCACTAAACTACACTTCTCAGAGTCAATAATAATTCTGTTGCTTAAAACTTTGGTCATTTCTCTATCTGTAATTAACTTACATCTGACATCATTTAACCCAGTTAATTGTTTTTCTTCTCCTTGGAACACTTTCTGTATTTGGATTCTAGACACCACACTCATCTGGTTTTCTCACATTTCTGGCTATTCCATCTCAGTCTCTTTTGCTGGCTCATGAACATTTACGCACACTTAAACACTGGAGAACCTCATACAAGGATGAGGTTACACAGATGCAAATGACCGACTCATTTTAGATACAAAGTTTAAGGAAGTACCAAAGAACATAGTAAGCAAGGCAGATAAGATTATTTCAACATTTTTAAGGCACATTTTATGCAAAATAATTATGATAAACAAAACATCAAATAAAAACTGAACTAGTATTACTAATTTTTCCTCTGATTTGCAACATGACTAGGCATGAGACTAGTGTCATGACTCTTTTACTGGTGTTTCTAAAAATACTTATTCACTATGTAGTTTCATCTAGTCTCATAGTTTTAAAAATAATCTATACTGTTGATTCTCAAAATTATGTTTGAACTATTCCCATACAATCCTACAATCGAGAATATATAACTACATATGCCATCATATAGCATATCTTTTTTTTAAGTGACAGATTTTCACTTTGTCATCCTCGGTAGAGTGCCATGGTGTCACAGCTCACAGCAACCTCCAACTCCTGGACTTAGGCGATTCTCTTGCCTCAGCCTCCCGAGTAGCTGGGACTACAGGCCCCCACCACAAGGCCTAGCTATTTTTTGTTGCAGTTTGGCCAGGGCCGGGTTTGAACCCACCACCCTCAGTATATGGGGCCGGCACCATACTCACTGAGCCACAGGTGCAGCCCATATACCATATCTTAACTTAAATGTTTAATGAATGTTGATCTGAGAGCACAAACAAACAGAATCATTTTATTTATTATTATTCTTCAAAGAGTTTTATTAACATGTATGGTATTATATACTATTATTTTAACACATTTAGTTTGGCATTGGGTATCATAATTTAAAACACAAGAAATTCATAGTAATGAGAGTTACAATATAGTCTGAAATAATCTGGTCACTGTTACTATTCTGAACTCATTTCCTACTACTCTCTTCTTTTCTGCCTTTGTTACAGACATATCACCTCCTCCTTCGTTCTTGTTGTTGATTTTATATTTCTTTTTCTTCCTCCTCCTCCTCCTCCTCCTCCTCCTCCTCCTCCTCCTCCTCTTCTTCTTCTTCTTCTTCTTCTTCTTCTTCTTTGGCTAGGTTTATTTGCTCTTGTATTCTAAGTTTAACCTTAAATTCTCAAGTAATTTTGATTTCTATATTTATTTTTCTTAAGTTTTAAGACATTTATTTTACATCTTCCTTTTCTCAATATCTTTGTCACTGATTTTTTTTAGAAAATTCTCATTTATGGGGCGGCGCCTGTAGCTAGTGAGTACGGTGCCAGCCCCATATACTGAGGGTGGTGGGTTCAAGCCCGGCCCTGGTCAAACTGCAACAAAAAAATAGCCGGGTGTTGTGGCAGGCATCTGTAATCCCAGCTACTTGGGAGGCTGAGGCAAGAGAATCGCCTAAGCCCAAGAGCCAAATAAAAGAAAGAAAGAAAATTCTCATTAATTGTTTTCAAAAACTGTTACATATTTAACATAATCTTTTAGTTCTTTTAAAAATATTAGATCATACTTATTATTTCTGTTATTGGACCATACTTTGGTTGGCCCAAGAATAGAAATAATATATTATTTTGAGGTTAAAATTTTGCTTATTTAATCATCTGAAGGATTTGCATCTGAAAGATTTGCATAGACTCTGTCCCCAATCCTTTTCTATTGCTCATTTTTCGGGAACAGTGAGTTTCTTTATACTTTCAGAGGGAAGTGTGAATCAAGTAAGTGGTTAGAGAATCATAGCCCTAGAGTTATCTCTACTGGGGGTTTCATGGAGCAATAGAAAAAAATCACACTGTTGAACAATTGCCTTCTGTATTCTTTTTCCTGGCTTTTATATGAGCATTTTCTTACCCTCCTTACACTATACCTGTCCCAATCAATTTGTATTGCCCCGTATAGTTTCTTGTGAATGGCAAGACATTGACTTGAAAGACAGTTAAGTTTCGTTAATGTTTGGAGTTTGGGGGTGTATAGTGCTCGGATACCTTTAGTCCTTATCACATCATTGCCCTTTTAAACTGACATGAAAATATTGTCATAATAGAGCAGAAGTTGTTTTCAGATTGGCCCAATGTACTTTCAAATTTAATGTCTTGCTGTTAACTGGAATATTACAAACATGGTTGACTTTCTCATGCTTCCCCCTTACATTGGTGCTGATATCACACATACAATGTAGGCTGTTAGCTGTTTTAAGTTCATGAGCCTAATTTTCTAACTAACTTTATTGTAGGAGTTTTGCATTTTTATTTATTTTTCCTAATTTCTTTGGTATAGGGGAAAATCATGGAGATTTGTAAAAATCATGACCAATTTACTTTCTTACAGTGTTATGAGAAGTTGGGTTTATTTGAGGTAAGCCAGAGAGATTTAAGATTATGATAAGTTAATATATCACACTAACAGATTAGAAAAATATACTTAGAGCGATCTAATTAGATTACAAAAAAATGTTTTTTATAAAACTCAGTATCTGTTACTGATTGAAATTCTTGAAAAATGAATAATAAAAGATAAATTATTTTTTGAATAAATTGTACGTATAATATGCTATTAAATCATATGTGAGGTGAAATCTTGAGATCATTTTCCTTTTGGGAGTGGAGGAAGGTGAGGTCATCTATTTTCCCCACTCAGTCAGCACTGGAATTCAGGTTGTACACACTTTAATAAATAAGAAAAGGAGTTAGTAAATACATCTAAATGATGATAACGTTTTTCTTTTCTCATATTATTTAATGAACAAAGATTGAAATAAACATTCAAAGAACTGAGAATATCTAAGACAGTATCAATCAAGAATGAATTGGCGGCGAGATAGACTTTCCCAGCACATAACACAGTGACTAATTGTAATATGATGACAATTGAGAGATTAGTTTATCCACAGATGAATAGATTAATGGATTAGTGAAAGAAAATAGGCAGCTCATAAATAGACACTTAGTTTCTGTCAAAATACAGTATTTCAAGTTAGTGGGAAATATGGAAGTCATTAAATAAATCATGGAGATCTGATGGTTTTACGTGGCAGTAAAAAAAAATGATATTTCATCATTGACTCTCACATATTTCAAATTGATTCCTACTATTTTAAATATCTCATTATGGGAGTAAAACTAAAATCATAGATGAAAATCTAAAAAAATACCCTTCAGACCTTATTGTAGGGCAGAATTCCTTTTTTATTTTATTTTATTTTATTTTATTTTTTTATTTATTATTATTTTTTTTTTTTTTGGAGAAGGGGCAGGGAAAGAAGGCGGGGGAAGAGGTGAGTGACAGGGTCGGGCCAGTGGCATGGTACCACATTGGCTGTATCTAGGTAGAGGCAGTTTCAGGCAACACACAAGTGTATAGGAAATTCAGTCAACTTGACTATGCTGAGATTAAGAACCTCTATTTATCAAAAGGCAAATCACATAGAAAGTCAGGACAATAATTGGTAGAAAATATTTATAATAAATGTTTCTGGTTCATAATGAATATAAATATACTAAATTTACTAAAAATTTAAGTTTCTAAATTACTAAATTTACTAAATTACTAAAAATTAGTGAAAAAAGGAAAATGATCAAATAAAATATCAAGTTGACAGAAACAAAAACTTTTTAGTAACGTCTCAACAGATGACTGTAAAACTTAAACATCAGTTAATCAAACTTTAGAGTTAAGTTTTACTTAATTAAGAGTATAATTAGTTTCCCCCAAAAGGTCAAATTCCTGTTACAAATTTAATGTTACATTAATTTCATTAAAATATAAGATGTCTTTATTTTGTAATTTTTGAAGTAGACAATTATCTTTTTTGCATCTGTATCTTTGTGTTTTGCAACTCTGTGGAATAATGCTGTGATATGTATTGTGAGAATTACATATCCAAATTTTTAGATGCTTACTGTAAAGAACACAGTAAGCTTTCACTAGGTAATAATGCTACATTTTATATGTAACAAATTATTCTGGGAGTAAGTTGTGTAATGTAATATAAAATTAATTGATTATATCCACAATGTAGGCAAAACTGCATATTTAGTTTTATTAATTGTCTCTTATGCTTTCTCATTTCAGAAGAAAAGCAAAAGTGAGCTAGGATAATCTATTTTCAGCTTACTATATTTCATAAAGTGTTCAAAAATTTGGAATTTGGAAAACAACCTGCATAGAATCTACTGAAACCATAACACATAAATATGTTACATAGAAAAAAAAAAAAAAAACTTCAGAATATAAATAAATCGATAAAGGGTATGTTTTGATGAGAAAAAACTAAAGCAATTGGCTGTTAAAAGTTAATTCAGGACATTGTAGATAATTCGCTTTCATAAATATGAATCTAGAGATGAAAGTATTAGCTGATTTTTGCCATGTGTTTTTAATTACACTGGCAATGGTAATTGTTTTCAAATGCCTAAGGAACCCAAAAGGAACACTGCATAGTGGCTAGACTCACACACAGTACTATTAAAAGATTAAATAGAATTTTACTGAAGATCATAACTTTGACCTCATCTGTATCAATAAGATATAATAAATGTCTCAGCAATGTGTAAGAAACAGAATTTCGACCAGCTTCTGACTGCCAGGCAGAGGTCTTCTTTTATGAAGAGATAAGTGAAGCTCTGGGCATGAAAAGCTGAAAGCACATGTGAAAAGTCTGAAGATGAGACCACGTGATAAACCATCACATCCATTGATGATGCTCAGTCTCCTCTTGAATGCTTCTTGCCTTATTCTTAATATATAAATTTTCTCCTAACTTTTGGTTTCTATGGACAAATTTATCTAAATATATCTTACTATTTGCCTTCGTCAGTTTGGGCTGCTCTAAGAGCATGTCATGGATGGGATAACCTAAACAGCTTCATTGAGGCTGTTTCTCATAGTTCTGGAGACAAGGAAGACCAAGCTCAAGGCTCAGGCAGCTCTGTTGTCTGGTGACGACCTGTTTCCCTATTTACAGATGGCTGTGTTCTCTATGTATCACCACATGTTGGTGGAGGGGGAGATATCTTGAGTCCCTTCTTTTTTTTTATTGTTAGGGATTCATTGAAGGTACAAGAAACCGGGGATTACATTTGTTAGGTAAGGAGTCCCTTCTTTTTATAAAGGTATTAATTCCGTCATAAGGGCCCCAAATCATGATGTTATCTTACTCTAATTGCCTCCCTGTGGGCCCATCTCCAAATACCATTGCACTGGACGTTAAGGTGTCAACATATTTTTGAAGGACAAAAGCATTCAGTGCATAGCATCTTTTTTTTTTTTTTTTTTTTTTAATTTGTCCTAGTTACTATTTGTTGAGCGTAAGGTTTTATTTATTTATTTTTTATTTCCTTTAAAATATAATATATAGGATCTCTATTCAAATGCTAGCATGCTCTTCTCTGGAGTTCCATCCAACAATATTTCATTTTGATGACTCTACCAAATGGTACACTTATTAAATTTCATTATGTATTCTATCCACTTTCAAGGTGTTCTATGTATAGAAACTTTTTCCATGCAGCATCATTCCCTTTTTGGGACTGTACTTTGTCCCACTACTTATCTTCTAAGTCCTGGTTTTATTATTTCCTGACTTACATCAGAAATGTAAGCATGCAAACATCCAGGAGAAGAACAAAAGTAACTAAATTTGCTTATTCTTACTGTTCATCGTTTCCTATTTCAAAGGTTTTATGTGCTCAATCTTGTAACATGTTTTAGTAAATTAAAGGATTAAAAATTGAACTCTTATTGTTTCCATTGTACTCCCTAAAGAAACAATTTTATGTCCCGTTAATTCCTTTTGTTAAGATTTAGAATTTAATACAATTTAGCCTAAACTTTTCACCTTTGTCATTTCAGGAACTTGGAAAGATAATAAATTAATAATGTTGACCTATTTATTATTCTTTAATTTATTTTATACTTGAATAGAATTGGCTTTTGTGAACTTCTTCATTATTATTTGCATAATTGCATCAGTCCTCAAAACTACGATTTAGCATTCATCTTCACTTTCATCAGTATTCAATTTTATTTTTAATGACTTGTTATTTTTTCCTTCTTTTTAAGAACTTCCCATAAAAATCATGTGTTTTGCTAATTGACTTTTTCAATATCAAGGGAACCCCTTTCCTTTTCCTGTGCATTGAGAAATAGATAGGAAGCATTTATTAGGGACAGGGTTTGGTGTTGTCTTAATCTATTTGGGCTCCTATAACAAAGTATAGGAAAAATAAGCTCACGTCATTTATAAGCTTCCCAGTTTGTGACGTGAGTTTATTTCTTATTGTTCTCTAGGCTAGACAGTCCTAACTCAAGACTCGGGCAGGTTTGATGTCTGGTGAAGGCCCACTGCCTCACACACTGCTGTCTTCTCACTGTGACCTCACATAGTGGAAAGGATAAGGGGCTTTCTTGGGCCTTTTTATTCAAGAGCACTAATCCGATGAGCTAATCACCTCCCAAAGGCCCCACTTCCTAATACCATAACCTTGGGGGCTTAGGATCATAACATATAAATTTAGGGAGGAGCATTTAGACCATAGCATGTGTACTGAAAGCAACTGCTTTGCAGTCAGATCTGATTTGGCTTAAATCGTCGTCCTTCATATACTGGGTATAAAAAAATGCCCACTTAATTTAATAAACATTGATTCTCTTCTTTTTGGTTCTCTCAGCAAGTCAAGTTCATGACCATACCCACATCTTCATCATAGAGTAGTAGACAGAAATCCTGTTACTCTTCCTTTCCTCTCAATACTCAACCAACCCAGGCATCCAAAGTGTCACTAGTGCTGGTTAATATTGCTTTACGTGCTTCTAAAAAAAAAAATCATCTATTTTTATATATCCTAACAGATAACACTCACTGCCTTTGGCCTGTTATTTTGCAACAAACACTTAACAAATTGTCCTGCTTCTAGTGTGGATCTTCTACCGTCCCTCATCTTTGTTGTAGCCTTGGGTATTTTTCTGAAATGTAAGTGCTCATACTTCACTCTATGATATTTCAGTAGTATTCATTTTCACTTTGGATTAAGTCCAGACTCTTCATCACAGTTTATGTGGCTTTCAGGGAACTGCACTTTGCCTGACAACACCTTTCACTACTTAAAAGCTCCATCTCCACTACCAGCCACCTGCTATCACTGGCCATATTTTATTGGAGATATTATTAGAACTCTTGTGTTCCCCCATAGAAAATTACCACTTTCCCTCAGCTTTACACACTTGCCATGCTTTCAATATGTCTAATCTCCATTCACCCTACCTGTATCATCTTAAAATATTTTACTATATCTAGTCTCATCACATATTAAGTAATGACAATGCATTCTTCATTTTCTTTTTATTGCATATTTGTCCTTTTTGCCATTAGACTGAAAGTGTGCTTTCATTTTGCTATCATTGATCTCCAGCATTTAACACAGTGCCTGTTAAATTGTGGGTGTTTAATAAATATTTGCTGACTGTACTTAAATGGAACGATATTCATTTTGAAGAATTATGAGTTATATATTAGCAATAAATATTTTTGTCTCCAACTCTGGGAACACAACATTAATAGCATTCTTGAAATTTGCTAAGAGAGATTTCAAGTGTTAACACACACACACAATGATAATGATGTAAGGTGATGGATATGTTAATTAGCTTGATTTGCATATTTTACAAGGTATCCATATATCAAAACCTCATGTGTGCAACCTAAATAAACATCTTTATTTGTCAGTCATGTCTTAATAAAGCTGGACAAAATATTCAAAGTGCTCGGTAGTCTAACCCAGGTCAGGGCAGAACGTAGCATATTCTCTGTAACAATGCAGAGCTCTCACATGACTCTTCAGTGGCTGGAAGAACACAAGGCTCTTGGTGCTCTCATGATAATGTACAAACTGGAACCTTCTGGAGCCAGGAAGGGAAGTACTCATCTATAATCCCAGCTACTCAGGTATTTGAAGTGGGAGGATCCCTGTAGGTGAGTCATTATGAAAGTTTTGAGATACACAAATTTCAAGAAACATGAATTCCATTCCCAAGGAAACAAAGAAAGCCCTCTCAGCAACACCAGCAATTGATACTTGCTCAGGTAAATCAGAAAGGGTGCTATCAACTGTGTTTCATGAAAGTGAAATAATGAACCATAACACAGTCTGTCTCAAAACTTTTGTAGTGACCCACATAGCCTAGAAGCTTAATGCTGCACTACATTTTGGTAATGTCACCTCACTCCAGCCTGGGTAACAAGAGTGACTCTGTTTCTAAACAAAGAAACAAACAAACAAAAAAATATGGACTCAGTCTTTCTTCTAATTTTATTCCCTGTGGTCACATTAATTCAAATGATACCTCTTGCCTACATCTCTGCACTAGCTCTGTGGCTCCCCATTGTGAGTCTTCCCCTTCTGCAATCATCTTCATTCACTAGCCATAACAGTCTTGAAGAAATGTAAGTCTAAATTTATTAGACTCTTGTTTAAAAACACCTTCTGCTATTCTTTCGTAGAGAATGTTGTTCTTTTTCCTCACACACGTCTTACACCTCCTATGATGTGCAGTCATAGGCAGATATTCATACCTAAATTGTTCTGTGTCTCCACATCGAGACTGTAAGCTTTACAAAAGGCAAAAATTTGTCTTTTTGACAACTGCAACCTCAGCAACCAACACAAAGCAGGTGCTCAATAAATCCCATTAAACTAATATCCTGGACAAATTATTCTTAACCTTCATTACCAACAAAGTTTTTAGTACAATTAAAGTTCTCTGCAATTTGTGCAAATAAAACAAATCTATGTATTGAACTACATTAGTCAATAGTTCCAAGAAGTCCAAAGTGATATTAAAGAGTTTCCCATCCATCCTCACTCCCACAGAGGACAATTCCCCCCAAAGTACATTCAATAATAATTCTCAGCATCTAAAATTAGTAGCAGTGGGAGTCCTGGAAGGCCTTGGTGGACTGTAGCCTGACCTCCCTGAGTCCCTGGAGCAGGACTAATCTAGTAGGAGAGGAGATTATGGTGCAAGACATTTTAGCACTAGTCATAGCAATACTTAAATGTCTATGGTCAAAAATTGAATATTATTTCTCATTGACTCATTCACTTTTAACCCCCTTACCAAAATATTCTGTAGCAAAGTATAGATAAATAGACATACACTATTTGCAGTTAGCAATGGCTAATGAAAACTACTTGGCTTTGCCTATCACAAAAACCAACATCTGCCCTCAAGAATACTGTTTAACTTGACACCCAAATTTGTTTATTTATCAAGGTAAAATCAACACTAAAAACACATTTAGAAGGAAATATTTTTAAAAAGATTTTAATATCTTAAATGGCAATCATCCCTATGAATAAGATTAAAATATAAAACCTTTAAAAAGAGTATCTGTCTTAAACTAAATTAAAATTTTACTATTCATGAAGGAATAGGAGAGATTAATTGGGTTACTAAATCCATAAATGAAATAATTAGTAAAAAACTTACTGGAATACTTACCTTTTAAAATTATCTGTTTTTCAATGATAGTATTATATTACTTCTTATGGATGAAAATTCTCTTTCCATTTGGTTTTTCTTTCCATTAATTTGATAGTGGTGTGAACTGTTACTGTGTGCCCTTGAAGGGGTTCTAAATATATTTGGGTTATCAGGTTACTTTTTTGTTATTATTAGTTGGTGAAGTATATTTAGTTTCTGGTATTATATTATAGTCCTTGTTTGAATGACTTCGGTAGGGATGCACTTCAAAAAAGCAAGGACAACTCATTAATTTCATACTCCTATATTCTATGACCCATCCTTATATTATCTTCTATCTAGTACAGTCCAGATATTCTTAAATAAAGTTTATCTTGTATTTTACCTTTTAAATCTAGAATCTTTCTTTTCCTTTATCTATGTAACTTCACAGAGACAATTTAGGTTTTGTGAGTCAGGTAGCTGTGGTTCAAACCTAGAAGCATGTTCATTGTTGCATTGGGAAAATGTATCAACCATAGGTATTTTTTTGGGGGGGGATACTCATCTCTACTCACAGGATTGATGTGAGATTTGAGTGGTATACACAAGTTCCATATCAACATATTCAAAGAATCTCAGATTGAAAATATTCAGAAAAAATAACAATATAACAATTTAAGAAATACAAATAAAATATAGTATAACAACTATTTACATAGCATTTACATTGCACTAGGTGTTATAAATAATCTAGAGATTATTTACTTATTTATTGAAACAGGGTCTCACTCTGGGAAGAGTGCAGTGGCATATTCACAGCTCACAGCAACTGCAAACACCTGGGCTCAAGGGATCCTCCTGTCTCTGTCTTCCATATAGCTAGGAATACAGGTCCCTGCCACCACATCCAGCTAATTTTTCTATTTTTGCAGAGACAAGATCTTGCTATTGCTTGGGCTGATCTCAAACTCCTAGGCTCTAATGATCCTGCTATTTGGGGGCTTCAGAATGCTAGGACTCCAGGCATGAGCCATCGTGCTGGCTGTGAGATGATATAAAGTACAGTCATACCCTGGTATCCATGGGACATTGCTTCTAGGACTTCGTTACATATCAAAATCTACATATCATCAAGACCCTTATATAAAATGGCAAAGTTTCCACATATAACTTATGCACATCCTCTTCTTCACTTTAAGTCATCTTTGATTACTTTTAACACCGAAAATAGTCATTACACTGCAATAGTTAAGGATAATGACAAGAAAAAAGTTGTCTGTACTCCCATCTTGTCCGTTACTTCCATCTTAAGACTAGTGTTTTTCCCCCCTTTTATTCTTTTGGTGTTCTTACATTTTATTCTTTACAGTGAATGGGATAACATGTGCAAAGTCATGCTTTCTACACAAAAACTGACCTTTAACATACAATATCAGGTGCCATGATAGCAGAAATTTACTTTTTACATAAATGCTTTAAATTATATGTTTTAAGTTCAAAAACAAATAAGGCATCATACTCTAGGGAAAAAGGAACGTCCATAAAATAGATACAAATGTAATTTTATTCACAATTCAATTTTGTTTCTACCCGAGTAACAGAGAAAAAGGGTAAAATACAAGGAGACTGTCATAAAGTTAAAAAAAAAAATAGCTATAATGGTGCTTGGCTTTCAAATCTAGGGACGTAGCAATGAAAAATTACAGTAATCAAGTATGGCCTGAATAAAGCTCTGCGTAATTAGTGCATTACACTTAATGATAATGATCTTGTATTTTATTTCATTTTATTTATTTATTTATTTATTTATTTATAAATGACTGCCATATTGCACCTGGATACTTTGCAGTCATTAAAATAATTCTTAAGTACAAAATGAATCTTAAATTAAAAAGACTCACCAATTTTCCAGACTTATAAAGTAAACTCAACTAGTTAGAATCCAGAACTCTTATTTTCAGCTTGTACTTGGCTTAGGAATCCTGGTATATCTAATTATATCTAAGATAGAATGATGTCCAGATACATAGGGATTTTTACTAATAATTCTATTTTAAGGCCAAAATATCAAGTGGTTGAAAATTTTTGCCATGAAAGTGTGATTATAGAAAAAAATAACAAAATTACTGCATATATCCCCTGAGGATTTTTTAATAACTTCATTTATCAAATACATCATGAGGACTTGCTATACATTAGACAATATCCTCTGAAGTATAGAGGCATTTTTCATCAGGTATGTTTTTCCTGTTCTCTGGGTACTTAAGTTCTTGTAAGAAAGGTAAGTACATGTCAGTAGAACACAAGCAGTATTAGAATAACTATAAGAGGAAAAAATGACATCTTTAGAAGAGGAAAACACTGAATTCATATGTAAGAATGAAAATTTTGCGTCTCTTAATGAGATCCAAATAAATCTCATATAGTACCTAGGACTTCAAAAGTCACATACACTGTAAGGAAAAAAAAAAAAATGATGGTTCAGAATAGAGAAGGAAGGAAAATGTTACAGTTTATAATGAATAAACATATAAACTTGGATGATATTAATTTGGGTAATATACTGTTTTAGTGTTTTCTAATAGGGAAATACAAGAACTGATGTTAAGATGGTGGCATGATATATAATTAGTACTATGTTTCATTCATATTTTCAAAATCTGGTCCCATCTCTGGCTGAGAAGAGAGACACAATCTAACCAACTACAAATCTCTAAGGTGAGTGATTATTAGTGACGGGTCACAGCTATCTTTTGAGTAGGAAGATGTGGGTTTGTAAAACAATTTTGCAATGAGGGACACTTGTGTCCCTCAAGACTCTTCAGACAGAAACAACATTGAAAACCACTGGAGGGAAACAACTCATGCTAGACTGAGTGGCCCGGGATGTTGAAGGAAACTCAAAACATTTATCACAGAGATAATTCTTTTACCTTGTCTTCCAATTGTTCTTCAATTTCAATTCCAATTTTCTATTCTAGACTAACATAAATTTCACATTTATAATTTTTCAGAAGCCTGGTTGAGTTAGTAAAGTTAAATTGCCTAAAAGTACTTTACTTCATTTCCATCAGTTTTTGATGCCTGTCATTTTTTCTTTTTAAGGCAAGCATGAAATAAAGTTTATTCAGGAAGAGAAAGGTAGGTTTATGGAGTAAGAGCACTACATAGTGTTACTGAGCAAGATACTTTTGCCATACATATCATATGATTCTTGTCATTTTTAATCTTGGCTCATCATTTAAGTTATAGGAATTCTGAAGAAACATTACTTAAATCCTGTATGTGTAATAATAATAAAAGTGATGCTTGTTATGGTTTTCAGAATGTGTGATATTACTGAAATGCTAGTATTAAAACCCTAAAAGGTAGGATGAATAATTTGGCATGTAGTCTCAATGGGATACAGTTTCTGTGCCTTCTAAACCACGTCATCTCCTCTAACTCAACAAGCTGCATCTTGGCATAGATTATGGAAAATATAGCACTTAGAAAAAACTGAGATTAATTTTGCTGCATTTAGTTTCTCCTGTTTCTGGAAGTGTGTAGAAGTGTGTATTTGTTCTAAGTCGTCTATATGTCTTCACAGTATCAGAGTAGGAAGCCATCAGTATGTGCTGTAGAGTTTTCCAACAGGAAAAAAAAAAAAAAAAAAAAAATATATAAAGGTAAAAATGCCTAACATTTATAAGTGAGAAATTTCTTAGCAAAGAAAATTTGAAAATAGGACAATTAGGAGTCTGCATAAATGATTTAAGTGCAATAATAGGTTATTTCTTTTCTGAAATATAACTCCTAAACTATATTCTTGATAATCACACAGTGTTCAACATTAAAGAGTGTCTCTTCTGGAAGACACTAATATCTCCCTCCACTGCATTGATTATAGGGACTCTTTGCTTTAGACTATGTCCCTCTGCTTATTAGAGCAGCCACCAAAAAATATATTATTTAATGTTCCTGTTTGCAATATGCAAGCGTTCTAATTTGTCCACAATCAGATCATGGCATTCTTTACCTCAAAACTCGTCAATAGGTGTTTTTTTCACTCCTGAGAAAAGACCACATCATTACCACCATCTGTTATACCCTATACGACCTTCTATAGTTACACATTTTTTTCTGTAACCTCAGTTCTTGCTACATGCTTGCTTACTACACTGCTATCATAACAGCCAATTTACCGTTCTCCAAACCCCCTCAACACATTATTGCCTCAGAGCATGCTGTTTCCTCTGCCTTGAATATTTTGGTCCTTCCCTACGTATCCATAGGCCTGTTTCTTCACTTCCTCAAGATTTTACCCAAATTTCTATGAAGAGTTTTGTGGTAGCCCTATTAAAAATCGCACTCCTCGGACATTCAACAAACAACTTATTCTGTTATTACCTTTATCAGTTCTTAGATAAGACATTAAGTATCTTCCTTATTGTGATGAACCATATCATTCTTCTTAAATAGTCACTGTTTACACAAAGAAATAATATACTTTCCAAACTTATTGACGTTAGTTTTAGATTTGTGTCTTATTCTGTGCAACAAAATATGACCCAAATTAACATAAGTAAGTGTAGGCAAAAGCTTAAAGAATCTGTGATTTTCCATTTCTTAAAAAAATCTAACTCTAGGCCCAATAAAGTTCAGCTGAGTGTCCTTGTGGCCTAAGTTCTTATGTGGAGAGCTGTAGAACACAGCGAAGGTTGACACACAACAGACACGTAACAGAACAAAGACTGAAATGTCTGTGATTGTAAGCCACTGATAATTGAGTGCATAAGTCAGGATCTAGTGACACTGGTTTAAACAGGGGAATTTTAATGTTAAGAATTTTAATAAGGGATTGAGGTAATGGAAAATCATTTAATGGGAGTTAAAATAATTCTCAAGGTAATTTTTCACAATAAATTACATTAAGGTATACTGTTTCTATAAAGTTCACATTGTTATCAAAAATATGTAATATGTAGACAATTTGTTGTGAAAATTTAAAAATGTTTTAAATTTAAAGATCTATTTTCTTTAGATATACTAAGATAGTTAAAATACGCAATTTACACAACTTCTACATATGTTCAGTGTTATCTCACCTTTTGGATTTTTTTCTTCTAATAAAAGCAGTATAGTTATACAGGGTGTCCATAAAGTCCATGTGTGACTTGATTTTTTAAACTGCACACAAACTTTTTGAACAATGTGGACATCATGAATCTATCAATTATGTCTGCAAAATAAAAAAGCATAAAAAAGGTGAAAAATGGATAAGAATACCATCCCTTTTCGATTCATTTACTTGGTTTCATGAAAGTAAACCACCATGCATAAACCAAAAAACAAAAAAAAAAAAAGAAAAACTTACTTTTGTATCTATTAACATAAAATATCAGATGTTTAAGCTTATACTTTTGAAATTACTCATTGAATAATTAATTTCATGAGCAACAGGTAAGAGTGACACAAGCAGAGGACTGAAACAAATTTGCTGATGCCGATCTGTTATCTAAATAGAGAACATGAGGCAGTAGAAACCCCATTTATTAGGTTCTGTCAAATATTAAAACTTGTCCCCATAGATTGCTTTAAAAATGTTTGTGCTACCTTGGGAGAGTCAATCTTGATTTTAAGACTGTTTCTCTGGTTTTAAAGCACCATGATTATAAAAAAAAAGTAGAATGTATATTCTTTCCTTTTTTAGAAAGTTATAGTTTCACATAAATTTCATCATGCAAAAAGACTTCTGGTCTTGAAGCTAACTGGTGATCTCAATTCTAATCCTGGATCTAGGATAATAGCATATTTGTGAAAATTAAGTGATATATATGTACATACATATATAATAAAAGTATAATTTTAGAGTATAATTATATTATATATACACATATTATAAGAGTATTTATTTGTTAACATTCTTATTGATATTATTCACATACCAAATAATTCACCCTTTTAAAGTGTACAGTCTAATGGTTTTTAGTGTATTAACAAATCATAATTCTAGAACCTTATAGAACATTTTGATCACACCATATTCCACTATCCACCTTACGCCTAAGCAACTGTAATATTACTTAGTGTTGTTACCTATTCTGGACATTTCATATAAATGGAATTATATTTCATATAAATGGAATTATATAACATACATTTTTGTTTGACTGCCTTTTTTCACATAACATAATATTTTTAACATCCATAGAGTAGCATATATCAATCTTTCATTCTCTGTTTTATAATTGAACAATATTCCATTGTATTTATAAATTGCATTTTGTTTCTCTTCCATTTATCAATTATTTTGTCTATGCATCAGTTGATGGGCACTTGAGATATTTCCACTCCTTTGGTTATTATGAATAATGCTATTATATATATTCCTATGTAGGTGTTTGTATGAACATATTTTTATTCCTATCGCGTATATATCTAGGAGTGGAATTGCTGCAATAAATAGTCATGTTGTTTAACAATTTAAATAGCTGCTAGACTATTACTAAAATGGCTGCACAATTTAACATTCCTGTTTGCAACATAAAAGCGTTGTGATTTGTTCACAAGCTCACTAACACTTGTCATCACACTTTTTGAGTCAGGTGATACAAATAGATAAGGAGTGATATCTTATTATGATTTTGATTTAAATTTTCTTGATAATTAATTATACCAAGCATCTTTTCATGAGATGGCCATATATATATCTTATTTGGATAAATTCCTATTTCAATTTTTTTTGCCCATTTTTTGTGGGTTATTTCTTTATTATTGAGTTGCATGTCTGTATTGAAAAATATACATATATACACATGCATATATATATACACACATATGTAGATACACAAATTGATATAGACATATATAGATATAAATCTGATTATCTACATATATATATATTCCAGTTCCTATCAGTTACATGATTTGCAAATATTTTCTCACATTCTGTAAGTTGTCTTTTAATTCTTTTTTTTTTTTTTTTTTTTTTTTTGGTGTATAATTTTCTTTTCTTGTTGGGTCTTTTTCTGGTTTGGGGATCAGGGTGATGTTTAGCTCATAAAATATGTTGGGTCGTCTTCCTTCTTTTTCTATGGTTTGGAACAGGTTGAGTAGTATAGGTACTAATTCCTCTTTAAAGGTTTGGTAGAATTCTGACATGAAACCATCTGGTTCTGGGCTTTTCTTTCTAGGGAGGTTTTGTATAGTTGATGCTGTTTCCAGACTTGATATGGGCCTGTTCAGCATTTCCAGTTGATTCTGGGTAATTCTTAGAAGGTGACGTGCTTCCAAGTATCGGTCAATTTCCTTCAGATTTTCATTTTTCTGCGAATAAAGTTTCTTGTAATATTCATTAAGAATTTTTTTGATTTCTGAGGAGTCTGTTATTTCATCTTTGTCGTTTCTGATTGATGAGATAAGAGATTTTCACTTTTTATGATTAGGTTGGCTAAAGGTTTATCTATTTTATTGACCTTTTCAAAAAACCAGCTTTTTGGTTATTGATCTGTTGTATTATTCTTTTCTTTTCAATTTCATTTAATTCTGCTCTAATTTTGGTTATTTCTTTTCTTCGACTGGGTTTGGGGTTGGAATGTTCTTCCTTTTCCAGTTGCTTGAGATGTCCCATTATGTTTTTAGCTTCCTCTCTTTCTGTTCTCTTGAGGAAGGCTTACAGTGCTATAAATTTCCCTCTTATGACTGTCTTTGCGGTGTCCCAGAGGTTCTGATAGTTTGTGTCTTCATTGTCGTTTTGTTCCAAAAAATTGGCAATTTCTTTCTTAATCTCATCTCTGATCCAGCTATCATTCAGCATAAGGTTAATTAACTTCCATATTTTTGTATGAGTATGCAAATTCCTGTTGTTTCTCAGCTCAAGTTTTATTCCAAGGTGGTCCTAGAAGATGCAAGGAATATTTTCTATTCCTTTAAATTACTGAGGTTAGACTTGTGACCTAACATGTAGTTGATTTTGGAGTAAGTTCCGTGGGCTGATGAGAAGTATATGTATTCAGTTTTGTTGGGATGAAATGTTCTGTAGATGTCTGCTAAATCTAAATATTGGATGGTTAGGTTTAAATCTAAAATTTCTTTGCTCAGCTTCTTTCTGGAGGATC